>JAQQAE010000679.1:0-30542 GCA_029823295.1 Pseudamia nigra
CACTCCTCCAGTTTAGGGGTTACTGCCCCGAGTGCTCCAATCACCACGGGCACCACTGATGCCTTCACACTCCAGGCAATCCATATTATCTTCCTGGAAGTCACTTAATCAGCTAAACATGCTCACCAGCTGGCTGTCAGTTGACACAAAAAAATAATCTCCAGACCTTAGCCAACCGACGTCCCTGTCAAAGCATTTTGTGCTCTGTACTATAGCAGATTTAGTCATATGTGACTGGATGACTTGATGTTTTAGCACATCCTCCTTTATCTTACAATTGTTTTGTACATACAATATATATATTGCTCATGTAATTTATTTGTATAAGAAAAAATGTTGGTTAGTTGACATTTTATCAATTTTTTCGAGCAAGAATGACACAGAATGTCCCAAATGTAGGATATCCTGTGTCATTCTTGCTAGAACATATCTTTATCTCTTATTCATAAGTATTCATAATGTGAATGGAGTTTGTACTTCCTGGTTAATGTTGAACCTTTTCATTATTTCTTTGTTGTGGCTGTTAATGAATAGTAGATTCACAGCATAACAGCTCTTTAAACTTCCTGTCCTGTTTCCTTTTTTGATATTTTACAATCTAATAAATGCGTAGCTTGGCCAACATAACAGTTGACCATAAAAACATTTGTAAGAGAATCACCTATTCAAACTAACACAATGCCAACAATGAACCTGTGACTTATATTCTGTGCCTGCAATGCTCATATACTGTGCCTGCAATGCAGTGCACTTTCATATCAGCATAGCGAAGGCACCAGTTAATCCATGGGGTTATGATAGTGAAAGTCGTTTTTATCCACCTTAAGATGATCCTGCTTTTGCAGTCCTGTGCAGCCCAGATATCAGTCAAATGCCAAGCAGGGAGAAGTACACAAGTATGCGTTGAAGGTATGAAAAGGGCCATGATGGCTCACCCACAAACAGTGTGTCGTTGTTCAGCTTTTGTGAACACTGAGGGACAAGAGACAGGAGGACCAGGCTGCAGCACTGACAGTAGTAAAAACACATATTGATGGGGACGTCTAACAGCATGGCTGCAGGACAGCCTAGAAGAAGCTGTTTCAACCCTCTAGAGAGGGTATAATTTTCAGCATAGGTAGTCAAAACTGTCCCCTTACAGGACTTGGGTCATTGAACACAAGAATAAGAAAAGAAAAGAGAAGAGGAAGCACTGCTGCTATACTATGTGACATCACATTTCTGAAATTCAGATTTATACACACTGTGCTCTGGACTGAGTGGGATTTACCTACATTGCCGCAAGTCAGAATTCACATCAGTGTATTGATCCTGAACTACATTTAGGAAAATATCCAGTGCCGAGGGAGCACAAAGAAAAATGTTGCGTAGTGGTTCCATAGATGCCCCCACCCCAACAGAAGTGCTGACGTCATCTGCATTTCTTGACTTGTTAAAGACTCATAAATTCATATACTTGGTTGGTTAAAACACATAAATGAGAACGAGAAAATCAGGTGGAATACAAAGAGTAAGGCTTCACAAAAAAAAAAAATCATGAGGCTGTTTCCAGGGAAGCAGAACACTTGAGAGTGGACATCTCTTGCAATCCCTTACTTTCTCTTTTTCTTTATCTATCTCTGGCTGCAGCATGAGGCTAGCTGTGGGGAAATTACCCATGAATGAAACAAGTGTTGACACAAAGAGAATTATTTTTTTGCCCTTGTTCCACTGTATGGGCAGTGGATTATGAAATCCTGTGATCCATCCTCAGTCCTCAGGCCTCGGTAAACATTAGCTGACACATAGGGGAAAGGAATCCCCATAGCCTCAGGGCCAGATTGCCTCATGCCAAAATAAGCAACACCACCCTGCTACATAGTAAGATAGATAATGAACCCAGAAACAGCAAGAGAGAGCAATTATCTAAAATATTTAGATGTAAGTACTCAGCAGAGCGTGTATAGCATAAAAAAAATTCTAGAAAAACTTGCAGTTGTTATAGAAATAAGGAAAAAAATATGCTCACCTCTTTTGGTTTTGTTTTTTAAATGAAAACTGAAAACTTCAGTATATACCGTAATTCAATGTACAGTATGTGTCTATTTATATATATATATATATATATATATGTTTTTTTTTACAATATGCAGCACTTCTATTCAAGTCAATAAATCCTCATGTCAAACACCCATTGTCATAATGCAACAGTTAATATTAAATATGAAGAGAACACTGACTGGCTATTACAATTTATATTACGAGTCAAATGCTGCATATTTGTATATTTTTCATTATTTCTTTGACTTCATTTCAGTTTTGAATTTGATGTTATTTTTTTCTCTACTTTGCATCCAGTAAAATTAGCCTCCAGTCATCTTAATTTTTTTGTATAGGAGATTGCAGCAATTTTAACGCTGATGCTTATTGTTTATATAATATAAGACCAGCCAGTTCTCAGTTCCCTACACCTGTCACACCAGCCTTGGCCAATAACGCAGAAGCTGATGACATGCTCTTACTTGATATGCAGTAACTACAAAAAATATACAGTGATATTTTCTTGAAAGTGCTTTAGCTGCATTAAATTTGTCATTAAATACGTTGCATTTCAGTAATACTGTTGGCACCCTTAAAATACATGCATACCAGTTCATTGCAGTGGAGCGTCAATGTGTCACCTTCTATGTTTTTGCCAAAAGAAGTGATGAAAGGATCAGAAGGAAAGCCAGACCTACTTCTTTGGCTTGAGCTTGCTTCCATTGGACGAGGGTAAAGACTACACTCCAGTGTGTTTATTTTAATATGTTAAGGACCCCCAACTCTCTGTGGATCAAACATTTGTGTGTGATGTTAAAATACAATCTGCTCAACCCAGACCATTCTGTAACAGATGCACAATTACTATATACTAAACAGCATGATATGCCTTTCATGTGCCATTTCCTTAATCCCACATTGCACAGAGGGATATGACTCTCCCAAGTTAATCAATCCTCCTGAAACCTTGCATTTTCTCTTACTCGGATATCTGCAAACAGAACTGCCACCTTCCAGTAGCACCTTACACCACCTTTAACGCCAAAGGCTTTGAAGACAGCTAATTTCCATACTAATTTCTTTCTTTTCCCCCTCCCCTCTCCGTAATTCCAGACCAGGCACAAGGCGAGAAGACATGTGTCGCTTGATCTAATGGCGGTGGACTAATTGCATTCTGGGATACATGCCTGGAATTCAGAATGTCCAACAAAAAAAACATGTTGTGCAAGCAGACCACATACAACACAGACAATTAATAACCCTCCTTCAGGGGAGAAAATTTGGACTGTCCAGCTTCCCAGAAGACTGCACTGCTGCCTTTATTGATATCTATGGCCAGATACAGACAGGCCTGCCATCCCCAGGCAGCGTGACTCCACTGAGGCTCCACTGTGACTGGACTGTTATGAGGCCAACTTAGCCAGCCTGCTCCAATCATAGGAGCACAAACAAGCCCCTAACCACACTGAATGCTAAGCCAGATCAGTCTCGGGGGTGGTTTGTCAGGTTTTGCAGGGATAACATAGCATGAGATTATTTTTTTTCTCTCTCTCTGTTGCTCTCTCTCTCTGGCTCTCGTTCTCTCTCTATTTCTACCTCTCTGTCTCTTATTTTGAATTCGCATCTCTCTGAGGATGAGAGTGCCTTTTCGACACATGCTGACACGCACATTCACATCCATACATAGTGGCAAAGATATAAATACGCTTGTGTGCCTACTCCTACATACCCTCACCTCCTATTTTCCCTCTACACAATCATCCATTGCATTCAAGGTCTCTATTTATATGGTTCAGATGTGGTTCATTGGTGAAATGAAGATAAGGTGTTGACAGGCTAATGTTGAAATAATAAGGCCTACTAATTTGTGACCAGCCTTATGGAGGTTGACACTGGGCCATCAGATGTTGTTGGAGCCCAGTATTAAGGTGATGAAGTGTAACATTTTAAACTGGCACAATCACGGGGCAAAGTCCTCATTAGCATGAAGGCACTGGTGGCACATTATTAAAAGCAATAAACATGACGCCCCCAATGCAACTGCATCTATCATGCAGGCAACATATGGGTGCCCGCAGGGGTGGCTGTGCTTTACCGCCTGGAGTTTGCCAACAACACCATGATGGTCAGTATAAATGTCATCTTCTCATCAAAACATCATTTTTCACTGGAGACAAGCGAACATTTGTTTATAATGAGACTATAACCTTTCATTTTAATTATTTTTTTTTAGAGTAAAACACAACTTGCTTTTCTATGAGTCTAAAAAACAGTAGTAAGCAGTGATGGATGGAGTACACAGAACCAGTGTACTTATGGAAATTAAGTACTTAAAAGACAACTCAATTAGTGAGTAACTTTATAATGTTGAATTTATTACAGCCTTATATATTGTGTGCTAACAGGTTAAAGGTCACATTAATCATCATTTATACATTGTCAGATCCAGAAATAAGCAAATGTAAAACTGCATGATTTATTGCTTATCATGTTTATTTTTGTTGATTATTTTGATGAGTGTTGCACATTTTCTTCTTTATTTTATTGACTGTTAAATTTTGTTGGTTAGGGTTGTTCATTTTTACTTATTTACTACATTATCCATCCATCCATCCACTTTCTACCCCTTAATCCTCACAAGGGTCCGGGGTGTGTGTGTGGGGGGGGTGTTGGAACCTATCCCAGCTGACTTAGGGCGAAGGCAGGGTACACCCTGGATGAGTCGCCGGTTCATCGCAGAACTATTTACTTCATTATTTCCATAATATTTGCTTGTTCAATTTCTTCAATTTTGTAAATTTACGTGATATTTTTGTTGCTTGTTTTTTCATTTTTGCTTATTTTGTTGCCTATTCGGTTGATTTCAGGTTCAATTTGGTGGTTATTTGGTTCATTTCTGTTCATTTAAATGATCTTTTTGAAAATTTCTGTTCATTTTACTCCTCACTGAGACATAGTCAAATGTCACTGAGTAGAAGTACCATTTTTTCATCAGAAATGTAGCAGACTAAGAGTACATTTTTTTCCCTCGAAAATTACTCATGTACATGTAATAGAGTACCTAAGTACTACCCACCTCTGGAAATACGTGATGTAGATATGTGTGCTATGTTGAGTGAGGTTATCCTCTGTGAACATAACCTCATTCTCTCATTTAACAGCACACAGCCCAGTCAGACTAGTCAGGATTTAGAGTATTACCATGGCTAAATCAGGCAGAGCTACTCAAAAATGGATATTAGATTAGATAGATGGATTTTGAAGGGAATAACGTGCAAACAATATGTTTTTCCATCTTCTGACCTCAAGTAATAACATTTAACAAACACACTTATTTACAAGTGACATATGTCATCAAATACCCTTCAACATGGGCAGGGATGCACTAATCCACAAACACAGTCGGAGGTAGTGACCATAATGTCTCATCCACTGCTTCACTCTGAGGGGGTGAAAGAGGTACACAGCCGCACTAATTTGTCTTGACGAGAAAACAGCTGTAAACACCCCCAAGGGGGGGCTGTGAGATAAGCACTGTGTTGTGAGATGGTATCAGATGGCAACAATGTCCCACCCAGGCACCATAGTACATTTTCAGGTGTTCTATCCACCATGTTGTGCCTATTAATCAGAGTTGACACTGAATAAACACACCAACACAAAGCTAACTGACCATACGCCAGGTGAACAGAAACTTGTTCACAGATCCTGTCTATTGTCTATTAAGAGCCTCAGTTTTTGTTTGGCTGTTTCGTCTTTTTTTTGTTTCTTTAACATTACAGGCTTTCTAACAAGGACAATTGATTTTGCATACGAGGGTAATCAGACCAAACTGAAATTTCTGGCATGGTGTTATGCCCGTGATTATACTTATTGTGCTTCATGCCGGGGAAATGGAAAAGGAATGTTAAATGTAAGCATTCAAAATCAATGAGCACCAAAATCTTTTATCAATACAACAGACCTGGTCCAAAAACCCTGACTAAAAATATTTTTTTCTGAAATATTTTTGCCTTCAGCTTTCAAAGGTACTATGCAACATTTGATTTCTCAATTCAGGAATGTAAAAGGTTGTTGTTCAGAGGTCAGTCCTTTTTCAGGGGAAATGTGTTAAAAGAGGTTTTTTGTTGATTCAGGAGATACATGTCAGAAAATGGCAAATATCACAGCATAAACTTTCTTTTTCCCTGATCCTCAAGGCAGGGAATAAAAATCGAGACATGAATTAAATTTTCTGGTGAGTCCTAAACCATATATTTGTGGATATATCATTAAATACCGAGATAGTTGTGGTAATTTATGCATGAAATATCTTCTAGAGCCACTAACCAAAAAGATATTTAATTTTCTTCCACCCTGCTTAGATGGAAGCCCACATTTATTTGGCAGGGAAAGTAAGCCCATAAAGCTGTCAGTATTTCTCTTTTAAACTTAATTTTATTATACTGCACTGTGGTGTTAAGTGAAAAACTACAGTGGTATTTTTAAATTACTTAGAATAAAGTAAATGGGAAATGTTCTACACCATAACTCCACTTTGAAGAGAGTACTTTAACAAGTAACCATTTAGAGTTGAAACTGTTATTTATCATACACATATTCAAAGAGAAGCACTGAGAACACATTTGGCTCTAAACCTGAGAGGACTGTACACAAAGTCTGTTAATTGCCATCTAACAGCATAAATAGCTAAACCAATTATGCACAAATAGAACAAGCTTCTCTTAAACATGTTTCATTTCAGAAGCAAATGGGTCATTGGGTTACTAATTATTAATTGTTTAAACATCAACAAACTGCATATTAAATCAATGCTGCTTTTGATGATCAGGAGCCCCACCAACCATACAACTTCAAACAGGCACATTCAACTATTCTTTGACGCATTTGCATTTGTATGTAACAAGGGCTGCATCCATTCTCCGCACAGGACCATCTGCATCCATTTCCTGCTTGTCAAGGCAAGAACTAACTTCATTAAACCAGAGACAAGATGTTCAGAAAAGATTTTGCAAGAACACCTCAAATCAAGGAAGATCAAAAGATGTACTTTTGCTACTAACAAAGGATGCATTTGTATGCAATAAGTGCTTCATCTTTCTCTTGACGTTTCGTCCTGCAGTAACACTACAGGCACAAGCACAAATATTTATGTTTTTTTTCCACTTGTGATATCACAGAGAGCTGAAGGGAAGGGGGGGGGGTGACAGAGAGGTATTAACAGTGATTGAATGTCACAAAGCTGAGCTGTGCCCACTTCCTTTCCAACTCAGCCACGATGGAGGTCCCAAGCCAGTGCTTTGGGAAAATTAGGATTAAAAATGAGATTTAATTAAAGTAGCACAACAACTACCACCAGCGCAACAAAAAGTAGTGGGAAAAAGGAAGGAAAATTGCCACTTTTCTGTAAAATTAAACTAGAGCCATCTTGGTGTGCCCAGGGGACTTTGTAAAACCACAGATGGATGGTGAGAGTTGATGCTAATTGATGTATCATGGACAGGGAGAGTGTGGAATGGAGTGGAGGGCGTATCGTCATTGACGAGAGGCCCATAGATTAAGCCTGTCGGTTCCCCTTCCTTTTTATGCCTCTGGCAAGGGGTGCTCAGAAGGAATCAATTTTTGAGAAGTTGTATGGATGAGGACCATAATAATAAAGTCATCTTCAGCCAAAATAAGCACTGCCATCTTGCCCCTTCAGAATCAATGCAGCGCTGCCTGTCTCTGCAGTCCTGTGCTAGCTCCGGTAAGTCCATATTTGTGCATGGGCCAAGTTCCAGTGCCGGGCAGGACATAGGGGTGATAATGCCAGCATCTGTCAGAGGAGCTTAGATATTCCTTTCCAAGCGAGCAGCAGGGACAGACTAGAGACATGTGCGATTCCTTGGCAGCAGAGAAAAAAAGGACATGAAATAAAATCAGTCATTCCCTGTGTACTTTCAACTGCTGGTTCAAGCTTTCAGCACAGATACAATATGCTCAAAACCAATGCAAGGTTGTGAAATTCCTGTGACCGTAAATAGTCTGGCGCTGCCTTCTGTCTTCAAGTTTGAGAATTAACTTCTGTATGTCCCTGTCGGATAAATGCTGGAACAGATGTATCAAAAAAGACATTTAAATAAATTTAAATTTAATTATAAGTATTGCAAAATTGCAATCTCAGAATTCATTTTCTCCAACATATAAACAATGTTGAGTGGGTCTAAAACAGAAAACCATTGTTCTGTATTTCATATTGTTCAGACAAGTAATTTGCCATTTTTTTGCCTGTGGTTGTTTTTCCAGACTTGAAAGTGGCTTGAACTAGAAAGCAAACAGACAGCGCAAGCCACCACCACCAAAAGCATCTAAATGCCCGTAACAACACGCCACCCCTGTAATCACTTAAGCTTACACCACTATGCAGCGGTGGTTAGCATTATTGCCTCACAGCAACAAAGTTCCTCATTTGATAACCTGTTTGCCCAGGGCGGAGGTTTCCCCTGCTACTAAAAACATGCATGCCAGGGTAACTGTCTGTGTCAGTGTCTCCTGTCTGCAGCTGGTCTTTAGTGTGCCTTGAATGGCAGCTAGTGATGTAAATGCAATAGGATGGTTAAACACAACAAGAGAAGTTCCCAGTGACCGTTCACCAGTGTATATGGTGTATGCGTGTGTTCTTGTGTGTGTAAAAAAAAGGGAAAGCAGTCTGAAGTGGCTGGAGAGCTATAGCGTAGAAAGGTGCTACTGTATATACTGTACATGTGAGATCATTTAGCTTTTGCAAAAATAACATAAACCTAACGCTTATATCGGTATGGGCGTAGAACTTGCAAATATCCACATTTGATTTGTCGTTTTTATAAGACTAAAATCTACAAAAACAAGCCTGTAAATAATGTACATGTAAAAAACATACAATATCTGCACAGTATAAACACCAAAAAATCAGAACTAAATGGCTTCAACTGGCAAAAATCAATATTCAGTGTGATGTCCATTCCTGTAGCACGTAGAACAAAGCAATGGCATGTGCTGGTATAATCCTGGCTTCAGTCACTACGTCTGATATGTTCTGTCCCAAATAGTTCAGAGGGAGGTAACACTTAATGCTGACATTGCATTGTGGAGAAACTGAAAGGTTTGTTAATGTGTATTCTGATTCAATTATGATTGAGAAATACATGTTTATGGTCATTATAAGCTCGTAAAACAACAAAACCAAGGTGCCTAAAACTTGTACATAGCAGTGTAAGATCAGTTCTTTGTGGCACTAGCTCTGATTGACAGCTGTAATAAATGAGAATCATATCAGGTGAGATTTGTCCAAAACATGACTTTTAAAAAATTTCCCTATATTTAAAAAAACAAAAAAAGTCAATTTTATTATTTTTTCCCCAGACATTGACAGCGAGAGGGGGCAAAAGTTAATCCTCTATAGTCACTCACCAAAAAATATATTGATGATTTATTCAAAATTCTTCATAAACATAATATCCTTGTTGGATGTAGACTACAGCAAAGCATTTAAAGTAATGTCTTCACATTAAGGGTGCAGTCTACGATGCTGGGAAACTGGCTAGTAGCCGATAGTTTGTGGCGGACTGATATAAATGATTAAACAGGCGACCTGCCAGTCACCATGGCTTACAGCCTCACTGATATCAACCTAGTACTGTCCAGTACGTCTGTTGTTTATTTTATTACCTGTCCCAGATGTTGAAGGAATCTGAAATACAGGCTGTCTCCCCTCAGTCATCCTGTGGTTCGATAGGCTACAGTTGTTAGGCCCCTCGCAGCTACCAGCACAACAGTTTTCAACCCTGTGAGTGAGAGTATGAGCTTGTGCACCTATGAGGTCGGAAGCCGTGTTGACTGGCAAGTCGCCCGTCTAATCATTTACAGCGGACCACTACAAACTAGATTCCCAACATTGCAGACTGCATCTTTAAGGTTGTTTTTTCCAAAGTGTCAATTGATAACATGTTTCTGATAATTTAGAATTTGAAGTAAATAGTCTATGGTTTTCCACCAGTGTGTATGATACATGTGTACAGTATACACCACAATTATGACAAAATGGATCTGCTATAGTTTATAAGATGTTGTCAATGTGGCTTAATGAATAACCATTTAAATATCTACAATGTAATATCTAATCTAAAACAGATTATTATTGTGACAATATAAGATTTATATTATACATTTATAAAATGTATATTGGTTGACTATGAACAGAAAAACATACATCGTACACCAAATCATCAAGCATAAGGTATAATCTTTAGATGAATGTCAGTTTTTCAACATATTACATAATAATACCCCTTGAACATTTGGTTATTTAAGTCACACACATCATGTTTGCTTGCTATTGTATGAGCTACAATGGTGAGGAATAGAGCAATTATAGATTATAAAGTGTTGTCCTTCAGATGCTACTGTGATGCTTTAATGGCTCAGTGGGCAGATAAACAGACTGTATTCTCACAATAAGTTTTTGCCGTTTCTTTCACATGATGGTGGTTCAAACAAACAGTTAACGTTAAACGGTCAATGCATCAGCACCCACAAAAGAAAATTTAAACATAGCGCTAAAATCAATAGAGGACACAAAGAAATGTCAACAGCAGGAAGTGTTTTTAAGTAGATTGTAGTTCATAAATGAAATACAGTATGCCACCAGTCTGTGAAAGAAGAAATACTAAATTACTGCACTGTAGTTTATGGCCAAGTCTGCTGCTCCAGGCAATGTAGCTTTTTTCACTAGGGTGAACTGCAGGGGTAAAACTATCAGCCACATTTTTAACCCTCTTAGCCCTTATTATACTCTGAAACACTTCAAATTACAATAAAACTTCCAATGCAGAGTTGGCCTGAGGATGTTTAATAACCCAAACATTGTAGGGTTAACTGAGAAAGTCTCAACTCAAACTGCTGTCATGAGCCAAGCTATTATGGTGCAGAAAAACAAAAATACCTAGATAAAAACATGAACAAACAAGGTACAATGACAAAAATGGCATCATTTTAATACAGTTCAATCGCACTCATCTTACTATAGTTACATGTATACTAGGTTTATTGTTCAGTATACATTGGCACCCTTAACCTGGAGAACTTGTACAGTTTGCAGTCGAGTAGGCAGCAGAAGTCTCTGTAAGATCATGTCAGACTGATAAAAATACAAATGCACAATGCACTATGTCATACATATAACCGTCAGAAAGCCCGGAAGAAACTAAAGTCCCCTACCACCGCCTACAGTTGTTTAACTTGCTGACATTAAGAATTTATGAACTAAAAGATTTTTCTGGTGCGCTTGTTATGCGACTGCAACATTTCTTGAAAGAGTAAATAAGTGGCTTTGTTGATATTTGCGTGCTGGTGAAGATATGATACAAGAGAGTAGAAAACATTTCCACAACATTATCTGAGGTGTTTGAGATCACGTGGCTTCCTGTTTCTTCTGTTATTTTCACTTTTTACCAAATTGTTTATAGATGATGGTCAGTAATTGTGAATGTCTCTGTGAAGTCATTTCCCTTCCTGTGCTTACGGTTTATGTCAGGAGTGTCCATCTTTATCTAGAGTAGACCCACACAGGGTATCTGACATCAAAGTGCCAGTTTTTCTTTATAAATAAATGTAAAACATCAACTCCATCCACAGTGACCTTATTTTTCCGTATACAGTTCAATCACGCTGTACTGATTAACAATAAATTGGATATGGTTTAGTACTAATTCACCTTTTGGACAACTTATTAATTGTGGTCAAACTTCTATTCCAATATAAAGAGGAAATTGATTTGCCCGAGTGTTTCATTGTTATTCTTGTGGCACGCTGGTGTTTTTTTCACCAGGGTGAAACGCGTCTGAGGGTGAATTGACGGGCTGAAAAACAGACTGGAGCGGCGGCTGCGGACGCTAGGTGTCACCCTTGTGACTTTGAAATCGGCCTGCCCTCAACAGGATGTGATGGCGGCTCAGCCTGTTGGTGAGAGCCGTGTGTGTGTGTGTGTGTGTGTGTGTGGGGTGGGGGTGAGTGTGTGAGGAACCGACAGTGAGCGAGTGTCACTTCTGTGTGAATGAGAAGAGTGAGATTTTAGCGAGGTTGATGAAAGTCTGCAATATGTGCGCGGCCGCTATAGTGGATCTTTATATTCATCCCTTTCAGTCGCAGAATAGTTTTCCCTCTTTTATTGGCTGACATGACAGCAGAAATGAATTGTACTTTTCGTGACGAGAATCGAGGTGATGTCGGCCTGAACAGATAAAGGAGAAGACATGCGCTGAATAATAGCAAACGCATGCTTTTTGGCGTTCCTTTTCTTCTTTTGATTACCAGCACTGGAGGTTATAATCCACCCACCTCATTATTAACCTTTATACGTGTGGACTTGGCATCTAACAAACACAAACGCCTGCATAAGAACCAGCGTATTTTTTTCCCATCAGAATAAACTGCTTTGTATTTTATAACGAAACCAGCTCATAGAGTGAAATTATTCAGTGTCAAAATCAATTCATTAGATATCACTGACAGTTACAGGTATGAGGCCCAGACTGTTGCTTGTGACCTTAAACTGAAGGCAATCACTGACCAGCGCGTGCTCTTGACATTTTAGAGGCTATAATATATTGTATTTAACTGTACGTCCCCGTTTGCGCGCTGGCGCAATTGATGAGGTTGCTCAGGGGTATTATTTGGACGAAACCCTTTGATTTTCGTTACATGCATGAAAAAAATGCAGGTTGTTATGGATTGATTTGGCCCCTGGCGACATTTTTTCCCTTGTATGTTGCTACATGAAAACCATAATCTATAACAATTGTCCATCATTGGGAATTGCTTCACCCCGACACATTCAGAATGACGCACATTTTGAGCCACAGAGTCGTAATATTCCTGATGTAACATAATGTTTACAGTTGCAACATCAACAGGCTCACACTTGCCTAAGATTAGTCTATAGGTTTTCTTCAGTGACGCTACAATCTCCTTCAGCACAAACTCCCACATGGCACTGACGACAGCTCCGTAATAATCCATCGATAAAGTGCACGAAGGTTTTGTCCCCTGGATCCACATGTGAAAGAAAACTAGAGGCTTAAGTCTGAAATATATCCTTAGCATCCCTCCTCTCTCTTTCTACTGGCAAAAATTAGTGTGTTATTCTTTTTTTTTATGTGGGACCCGCGGGAACCAGCCCAAAGACTCTCTCGGGTACCCATACCCCACTTTTGGAACCACTGATCTAACGATCATCTAATACACAGCTTCGTGTCTCAACTTGTCCTCCGTGATTGCCCGCGGAGTCGTCCATCTGCGAGGAGAACAGGTAGTTGGCCGTGTATCCTTGCTGTACTTTGCCCCACCCACCAGCAGCTCCAGCCCTCCTGTGTAACCTCTGATTGGCTGAGGGGATTGCGGGTCCTGAGACTGAGCGCTCGGCTCGGAGCTGCGCGTCCTCCAGTTTGCACCAGTGAAGCGGGAGGAGCGCTTGTTGGAGTCAACTAGACAGCCGACTGGCAACGAGTGGTGATTCCTTTTTTTCTGTCTCTCCCAGGCTGGATATAGTCTACTGTGCTGCAGCCCAACATGAAATGGGTTTTGTATATTCACTAGGCTCCTGCTTCGTTCCCTCCCACTGGCTGTCGGCTACATTTTCAACGGATTTTGCCTATTTCATGGACTAATTATCAGGATATGTGCAGCGTTTTCCAAGTGAGATACGAGGAAATTAATTAGTAAGTAAAAGCTTCAAGACTTGCGGATGGGATGAAAGATTAAATCAGCTGGAAATAAGAAGGTAATCGGGACTTCAGTGATGCGATGAGACAGTCCTGCAATTTCACCCTTATTTTTTAAGCAAACACATCCGGACTTGAGCTGTTGAATGATGTTGTGTCTGCAGACCGTGTAAGCTTTCCCCCCCACCAGATGTGCAGTTTGAGGACATTTCACCAGTACTTGTAAAATATCAAGCAGACCGGAGCCGTCAAAGCGGAGTATTATTAACACGGACTCCTGAAGCCTGTTACTTTATCTGCACGGAAGATTTTAATTTCTGTGGACTTGCGCACAGGAATTCTCGTTTGTGTCTATGCAGTCCGAGCATTTCCCCCCTCCCTTCAGTTCACTTGAAAATGGACTGTTCATCACACGAGTCATGTATGAGACCAGTTTGCCGCTTGATAAGAGCTGCGTGGATTTACACGGTTAAATCACTGTTGTGAGAAGATTCAGCATGTTTTCACTGCTCTGTCGTCCCCAATGTTTTGCTCGCTGCAGTAGACCGGAGGATGTGCTCTGCCTGACAAGAGTAAAGTAGGTTAAGGCACTTGTTAGAATTATACCTTCCGAATCATGATTTAATTTCCATATTCAAAAGCTACCCGGCTTCCAAACAATTTCTCTGGACTTTTTAATGAGATGATTCATTTGAAACATTTTCCTGCTTTCTCTTATACGCGTTCTTGTGCGTAATTGTCAAGGTTTAGGGATAATACTCAACAGGTATAATACAAACCAAGGATATGGAATTAATACAGTTAATTGCTGTGTTCCTCTTATTTTGGGTCGGGGCTGAAGCTGTGATCAACCTAAAATATGGAATAAACGAGGAAATGAAGCCCGGCTCAGTGATTGGAAACGTGACGAAGGACGCACTAAAGCAAGGATTTCAGATTGCACCCCAGCCCCCGTACTTAAGGGTTATTTCCAATTCAGAACCGCGATGGGTGGAACTCAGTCCAGGCGGAATCCTTACAACCCAAATGAAAATAGATCGGGACGTAGTGTGTCGACAGAACCCAAAGTGCATTATTTCCCTAGAAGTCATGTCAAACTCTATGGAGATCTGTGTGATCAAAGTTGAAATTGAGGATTTGAATGATAACGCACCCCGATTCCCAACGAGCCACATTGACATTGAAATTTCAGAGAATGCCTCCCCTGGTACCAGGTTTCCCCTAGAGGGGGCAAGCGATCCGGACTCGGGGATCTTTGGAGTGCAGTCATATTCCATCACCCCAAATGAGCTTTTCGGACTAGAAATAAAGACCAGAGGGGATGGCTCCAAGATAGCTGAGCTTGTTGTGCAAAAATCGTTAGACAGGGAGACCCAGTCACATTACACGTATGAAATAAGCGCAGAAGATGGAGGAGACCCTCCAAAAATAGGTGCGGTCCAGTTAAATATCAAAGTGATTGATTCTAATGACAACAACCCTGTATTTGATGAACCCGTTTATACGGTTAATGTGATGGAGAATTCTCCTATCAACACGTTAGTCATAGACTTGAACGCAACTGATCCTGACGAGGGCACTAATGGAGAGATTGTGTACTCATTCAACAGTTACGTCACCGAGAAAACAAGGGACGCGTTCAAAATTGACCCCAGAACCGGGATCATCACTGTCAACGGTGTTTTGGATTATGAGACGACGCAAATTTACGAGATTGACGTCCAAGCCAAAGATTTAGGTCCAAACTCTATCCCTGCTCACTGCAAAGTCACAGTGAATGTAATGGACATGAACGATAACCCACCTGTCATCAGTCTGCTGTCACTCAACACGGAGATGGTGGAGGTTAGTGAGAACGCGCAGCGTGGATATGTCATTGCGTTAGTCAGGGTGTCTGATAAGGACTCTGGGGCAAACGGCAAAGTGCAATGCAGGCTCCAGGGGAATGTTCCGTTCAGGCTTCAAGAGTATGAAAGCTTCTCCACGATTCTGGTTGATGGCAGGCTGGACAGAGAGCAGAAGGACACATACAACCTGACTATTCAAGCGGAGGACAGTGGCATCCCGCCTTTACGCGCCACAAAGTCACTGGTAGTCAAAGTAACAGATGAGAATGACAACCCTCCCCTCTTCCTCAAGCCACACTATCAAGAGATGGTGATGGAAAATAACCTTCCCGGCTCATGTCTGCTAGAAGTGGCGGCAGAAGACCCGGACCTAGGAATGAATGGCACAGTTTCGTACTCCATAGTCCCTGGTGAGATTAAGCACATGGATGTAAACACATATGTCAGTATAAACCCATCAGGCCGCATTTACTCCATGAGATCATTCGACCATGAATACACCAGGACTTTTGATTTTAAAGTTTTGGCCAGAGACAACGGCAATCCATCCTTATCAAGTAACGCCACGGTGCGCATTGTGGTCTTGGACGTGAACGACAACACACCTGTTATGACAAACCCTCCCCTGGTTAATGGCACAGCGGAGGTTTCTATTCCTAGAAATGCCGGGGTGGGTTATATGGTCACCCAGGTGAAAGCAGACGACTACGACGAGGGGGAGAACGGGCGGCTCACCTACACCATCTCAGAAGGGGACAGGGCTTTCTTTGAAATCGACCAGGTGAACGGAGAGGTGCGTTCCACCAGGATGTTTGGTGAAAATGCAAAATCCACATACGAGATAACAGTGGTGGCGAGGGACCACGGCAAGCCCTCCCTCTCCGCCTCGGCCTACATCGTGGTGTACCTGTCCCCAGACCTGAACGCCCAGGAGTCTATTGGACCCGTAAACCTGTCCCTCATCTTCATCATCGCCCTGGGCTCTATTGCTGCCATCCTGTTTGTCACCATGATTTTTGTGGCTGTCAAGTGTAAGAGGGACAACAAGGAAATCCGAACATACAACTGCAGGTACCGACAAAATCTCCGCTGTGTGTGTCATTGTCGCTGTTTGTGTGTGTTTGGGAGGGGGGGGGGTGTTGCTGGGTGTGGGGCATGCGCGTGGGTTCGCGTGTTCGCCTGACGCTGCGAGTTATCAGTGAATTGCTTTTGTCGTGCAGCATGTAAAGGCCACAGTATGAGGACTGCAGATTTTTGCCCACAGCTCTAGGCAGACGAGGAAACAGCTTTTAAATCAGACACATTGTGCAGAGACCCACCGTTCCGTGTCATGGGAATGTGATTGATTGATTTAATCCTTCCATTGTAACCAATTGACTCATAAGTATGACGGCCCAACTGTCATGTTCAATTTGCGGGTGTGTTGCCTGACAATTAACGTCCTACTAGTTCAATAGCACAACCAGACATTTATTATTTCACGTCCAGCTTGGTTGGTTGGCTGTTATCAGCCTTAATCTATTTTGATTGTGACTGGTTGTCGTTTTCTATTGCATCAAGACATATTAGGGACAACACTAGTGTAAAATCAATACAGTAAAATAAAAATAATAAAATGAATCTAGTTACTATGACTACAAAAGCTCAGAATTCACATCATAGTCATTAACTGCCAATGGAGAGAAAAAAGAGAGAACATTATTTCTTCCACATTCTGCATATTGAACCTGCTGTTTTGTTCATCAGTCCGAACATCAGCTCTGGGTTTGATTTCCCTGTGCCATATTACAACCATAAATTTACATATAAATTGCATTTGAAATTTTAACCTCAAGCTATGTATAATCATATTTTGCTCCAAACATAATTTCATCAATTTGAAGTAAAGTAAATCGATTCTAATTCACAATATTGCTCTGGGAAAATTTAAACTGTTTTATCAGTTAATTTTGATTAAAAAGGTCACTTCATTTTTTTTTTCAAAATTCTTTCAAAGTGTGTGAATTTTATAGAAGTAAGAGTGTTTAAATAAAATTTTCTTTTGTTTCAGTTGCACAGCATAATATTTTAAAGAGTGTTTTCATTATAGGATGGGCACATACAGTCTCATCATACACTTACAATATAAGTGATAAGGTAAAAAAAACTGACTCATTTTAGGGGGGTAGTGTGTTATAAATTTCAGTACAGCTACTTTGTGCAGTAACATTTTTCAAATCTAAATTATACATTTTAATTTGAGGATAATGGACAACAAAAAATTCAAAATACACACTGCCTAGTATAGTACCGGTACTTGACTCTCCTCTGTGTGAGCCAATCTCCCTGCTGGGCTCTTTAATCAGTACTGATATGTTCTTCTTCTCAGTTGCCACCTTGAATTTGAGGGCAGTTATGTTGAATTTGCTGCTTGTCCTCTTTCAGTCTGTCTGATTTCCTTTCCTAGATTTGAATTTGGTCAAAATGTTAAATGATAAAAGAGTATTTTTCTACCCTTGAAGCTGCCCATTTTGTTTCCTCCAAATCAAAGAGGAGTAGAACAGAGGGTAGCTGTTTCCAAAATGCAGTCTGAAAAAAAAATGAAAAAGGCAATCTCCAATATTATCAAAACTACAATGGTGCATATTAGCAAGTGTGATTTTAGAACCGGTGGAGGACTAATAGAGGCCAGGAGGGGCTGGATACACAGAGATTCCAGATATTGCAGCTTCTGCATGATGTCTAATTATAATTTTGTAGTAAATCCTAAAGAGAAATAAACCATATGCTCCATGCTGTGAGGTTAAAAAATTGCATCGTTAGGAGTTTGAGGTAGTGCTTATGGTGAAAACACAAAAACCATAAGAAGTATGCCTGGTGAAGTTTGTAGTTATCACTACAGAGAACATAGCATCTGTTCTCCTGTGTAAAACTGCAATGCTGTGCGAAGAATGGATGTTTCCCCTAGTCTGAGGATCCTTTGATAAAACGTAGCTGTGGTGCTCATTTGCTCTTATTAAAGTCAAAGTACTCAGTTCAAGTTTGCTGCAGCAACTGAGAGCAGTTAAATGAATTTGAATCTGCAGTTCTCCTGCACTCCATTTTGCTAGTGTGCTCGCTTGATAATGAAAGAAAAAAATGGAATTAGTCTGGGTTACTGTATGTGCTTTGAATATGATTGCATATACCGGTCGTACAGCTCCGTACAAATGTGATCTTTTGTTTTGCTTCTGTGATTTTGGCATGTTTGCATATTGTCTGCCCGCTTGTGACATGTCAATTGTTGAGCATGCAAATGCAAACAAACAAGGGATGACAACTCCATTGTGAACTGGGTGTGGAAGTCACTTAAGTGTGCTGTTCCACCCCTGGGCACAGGCAGTGAGTCTTTGTCTCAAACTGTCCATGGTTGAACAGTGCCCTTCCTGGCTTGGTGGGCAAGGTTTTTGACAGTATGGACAGTGGAGGGTAAGACAGAGCACTGCTTTATTGAGTCTGTTCAGTTTCTTTTACTTGCGCAGGGTGGCGGAGTATTCATATGGCAACCAGAAGAAGTCCAGCAAGAAGAAGAAGCTGAGCAAGAATGACATCCGCCTCGTGCCACGCGACGTTGAGGAGACAGACAAGATGAATGTGGTGAGTTGCTCGTCTCTCACCTCCTCGCTCAACTACTTCGACTACCACCAACAGAGCCTGCCACTGGGCTGCAGGCGTTCAGAGAGCACCTTCCTCAACGTGGAGAACCAGAACTCACGCAATGCAGCTCCCAACCATGGCTATCAGCATCCGTTCACTGGGCAGGGCCACCAGCAGCCAGACCTCATCATCAACGGCATGCCACTGCCAGAGGTGAGACACAATCAACTGTGTTCCATTCTAAACCCTTGACTGGGCTGTTTTGGGCTGTAGGGGTAAAAAAAAAAAAGAGAGGGAACACAGGGAAAAGCTGATGTTTGAAACAAACTGGTGTGACAAATCTCAGATTTCAGTATAACAAAAGATTAGGTTTTCCATGTTATTAAACGAGATACAGTAGATATTTTAAAAAGAAAACAGATTTTTCTCCTTCTGTTGTACAAAAGATTAAATTCAGTGAAATTTCTCGTTTAGTGCTAGAAAATAATCAGTTTAAAATTGCTTGTGTGACATTATATCAATCTGACTGGAGATCTTGAAGGCATTTCAAGGTGTTGAGACAGTGAAGCTGACCTGTGAATGAGAGCACTTTGCCAAGCAGAATTTGGAGGCCTGACAAAGTGGATTATTCGGCCTCTCTCACTCCACTTGTGTATTTTTTTATTTGCGTGTGCTGAGCTATTGCAAAAAGAACAGGAGTTTGAACACCTGCCAGATGTATTGACCCAGCTAATCAGCTCCACCACACATCATTTCAGGTGCTAGCAGAATGAACAATCATTGCTTAAATGCTTTATCTGTGTGTCGTCCGTTTGGCTGCAGTGTTACTGCATGGCCGCTCTGCACATCCAGCCATTGACTTACCCTGACATACTGTACCATGCATGGCTCCAGCAGGGTGGAGAGAGCTGACTTGAAAGACCATTCAAGCTGACAGAGTATATGCAGACCGGCTGATCTTTATTTTATGGATTTTTAAATGTATAAACTGGTCTATTGGATTCCTTAGGCAACCTTTCTCCTTTTCTTTGTGACTCACTTCTCCTTAATCCCATGAGAATAAGGGTCATTTCTGTTTATATGTGCATCAGTGCATGGGTTTGTGTAGCAATGTGTTTGCTATCAGTCCTATGGACAGCGACAAATAAACTGCAGCTCCACACACACACACATGCACCCACTTGTAATTGATGACTCCAATCTCTGTCTGACATTCAGTCAGAAGAAGATAGGGTGTGGGGTTGGGAGTGGGGGTCTTAAAACAAGAAACACAAGATGGATATTGATGTATTGACTGGATGATCCAGAGAGATCCAGGCACCGATGGATCCTGAGGGGTCAACGAGACCTACTTACAGGCATGCTGATTTACTGGGCCTGTCTAAGCCGGCTCTGTGTGTGTATGTGTGAATAACACAGGTGGAAAGAATGAGGAATGTAGCGGGGGTTGTCCTGTGGTTTTATCCGGTCAGTGAAGGCAGAGGTGGGGGATTCTGCACGTACATGCACTGACCCGTATGCTGTGATTGCATTTGCTGGTAGGTAGTGCAATGCAGGTCACCGCCACCCTTTTGCTCCGCCAAAACTGTGGCACTGGTCACTAAAAGAAATCAACATTGTTAGAAGGCTCAGAAGTATTCTGTCTCTGTGGCTTCACAGCCAATAAAAATGCATTTGCCACAGGATTAGGAAAGTCTTTATTTGGTTTAGCTGATGAAAAAGGGGAGAAGAAGACAAATAGGGCTGAAGATGGATCTTGATTCCATATGCAAAGCTCTGAGTTTCCTTGATAGAGCTGTTTGAGACAGATAGAGAGATAAGAAGCAAAGAAAGGAGCACGGCTCAAAGAGTCTTAGTGCCAGGTGTCTGAGGCCAGACCACATTTTCTCATTTTCATAGAGGCAGTTGATTGGCTTGATGGAAGCCGAGCCTGTTTAGCATGCAGCTTCTATCGCAGTCCGCCTTGCACATGATGATGACAAACATCTCTTTGACCCGGATTTTGCCTTTTTTCCCTGAACTGAGAAAAGAGAGAGCATGTGCGTGAGAAAGGGCGTGAGAAGTGGTGCTACCAAAACGCATGCTTTACCATTTGGCAAAGTAAGCCCAGTGCATTAACAGTTATTGTTTTCCTTCTTTCCCACTGTGACACTTACAAAGTATTCTGCAGCTCTACAGAATGTACAGATGTTGCTCTCAATAAAACATGCTTTCAGGATGATTACAATGCCATTTATAGCACTAACTGCAGTGAAATCACTGGTAATTGCTTTGTTACAGTGAGCAAGCTTGGGCTTGAAACCACTTGACTCCACAAGTCCTTAACCCGTATCCCATTGACTAGCTTGGACATTAGAGTGGCTCCACTGTGGCGATCACCAAGGTTGCTTTGTCCCAAAAATTGTTTTCATCCTGAGGGGGACCTCATAATTATGCATGATTCATTTATCTGACGTAGGAGGTTTTTGTTTTTTCACCAGGGCACCACAATATTTGTTTATTGTCCAAACATGTAGCTTAAATTTTTATAGCCACCAGGGTGTGTCTACGAGGTCAGATTTGAATTGCTGATGGAGTGTAAGATGATATGGGAATGTGTCTATTTGTAACTTATAATTGTGATCGATGCAAAGTTCTCTTTTGTTAGTTTATGTGGGGCAGCAAGCATCCTGCTTATGTCAGAGCAGCTGGAGCTTTTCCTGCTCCAGACAGAACTCGCTGGCACACACACACACACATGCATGCACACACACACACACACCCCCGTAAACACAGCAGACTTGGCCAAGATAACAGTGACAGATCTCCCCAAAGGCCTCATACCTGCAATTGCATTGTGTATATTGTATTCTCCCTTGTGAGAACATGTACCAGTATATACCCCCCTCAACATCCCTGTCCATTGTTTTGAAACGCATCAGCTGTGAGTTGTTTGTTAGACCTGCCTCTGGTAGCACTAATATGAACGCTCACAGGAGAATAGAGCTGTCTTCCATGGCTTAATTATAGTGAATCACTTGGTAGGGGAGACAATTATACAGTAAAGGAATGGCCTTTGGCTAGAATATGTTTTTGAATTTGTAATGTATGCTAAGACTTTGCTCACCTGTGATTCCAGATAATGAGCAGACCAGGAATAAGGAGATATCTTACTTAATCGATTAGACTTATTCAGGTTAGGGATGATAGGTTTTTCTTGTACACAGATAATAAATGAATCAGAAAAAGGTGATAAATGAATCAGGAAACGCTGCTTGGTCTTTGCACTGCATGCTTTAAAGCACTTAGTATTCAGCGGCGCATTCGCTTCACAAGTTTAGTTAATTCATAATCAATGCATCCATCCTCCAGATGCTCACTACACTTCTTCTTTAGAAGTGCTGTAGCTGCAAGTTTCAATCATAGTTTCAGTGATATTGTATTGTTTTGCACACTGTTCAGGTTCTGATCCTGACAAATGGAAAATGGATATATATTGTGTGTTTGTTCAGCTCCCACAGTCAATCAAAGGAGCCCAAATGAGAAAAAGAAAAATTTAAACAAAACAACTGTCTATGTACCAGTTGCCACCAGTCTTGCTGTTTTTCCCTGTTCATAAGGAAGGAATTTTGATATTGATGTTGGAGAGACAGTAGGGAGTGGTTCCAACAAGGCTGCACATCCTTCGCTATCACTTCACATCAGGACAATATGCATGGGAGCATTCAAACGTGTCATATTGAGCATGCAAAGTAGATGTCATGCTGTCAGCACATACTACACATCTGTTCAAACTGCCAATCTCCCCCTACACAAACTCATGAATACAGATGCACTCACAATATCTCTTATGGAGTGACACATGTATATGAAATGTGGGCTGTGACATTATCATTTACATCATTATGACCCACTCAGAAATCTTGGAAATGGAAAAATATGAAGAAAAAGCCAGCATTTTTGATCAAACATGTTTGTAATTCTGTATTTACAATGGTGCATAGAATGTTTTATGTGCCTGATGTTCATGATATAATTAGATGTAAATCATGCTTATAAGATAGACAGCAGTTTATGTAATTTTTGTGTGATTCTCAGTTTTACACATTGAATGTGATTCACTGATTTACACTTCATGTAATGTACGATGTTTGTACATTTGCAATTTAAATGTAAAATTAAATTTGAATATTTTAAAGGTGGTTTTAGTAAAGAGGATAGTACAGATTTAGGTGTGAACAGATTTTGTGGCAATAAATCAGGCTTTACTGTATCTTTATTAGCAGCAGCTTCATATTTACCAATTGTTTTATTGTTCACTTGACCAGATTGTGACAGAGAATAATGCCAGAGAACATCAGGTGTTGATAAGGTTTATGTTGAGAGGACTTCACATTACAACATATTCTTGAGCTGGAACTTTCAAAGAAAGCATGTCCTGATACAAGTTTTACAAACTCTGAACAAGATGACTGTTGGCTTTGTAATATTATGAATGAATGAAAATCAGATATAGCTAAAAACAAATCTAAAATATAGACTGTGTATTTCTGCCAAAGCTTTAAATATATACTCAATATTTGTTATTCACAACCAGTACATATTACAGTATATATATATATATATAAATAAACAGAAAGGTATATAAACCATTGATAAAAATACATGTTCAGATTCTTCACTGATTAAGATTGAATTTTGCTCTTCATGTTCAAGAAGTGAAAGAGACTAATCGTATTAGGAAAAAAAGATTGGGTATGCAGATAATGTGCAGTCGGAGAGATGAGACACAGCTGCCTGAGCTTAAAAGTCAGTGCTTTTTTATTTATATATTTATTATTTTTCTGGTTTGTTGTGTGAGTGGATGTGTATGTTGCATTCTTTAAAGTCTCCTCCTTTCAGAGGATTTGAGAAGGAATTGTTTCATCTCCAGAAGCTTCAGATGTGCGCTGATTGAGTGGCAGATGAACCTGTTAATTATTTAGAGAGATTATGCGTATGGCAGGGACTTTAGAAATGTTCAGCTTTTCAAGTGTGAGTGTTTATACAGTGAAATAAAGCCTCGTCTGTCAGAAATAAATTAACATAGTGACAGTGATGTACTCTGTGCCCTCTTATTACATTTCTAGTCTGGCTCCTCCCATTGTGTTCAACACAAAAAACAGATAGAGCTGTAGGATGATTTAATGCCATTACTCAGCAAGATGGTTTTCACTCCATGTACAACCAGCACTAGTTTTACACATGGTTGGGTTTTTATAGCCTTGACCCCAACCCACACAACCCTAATGCTACGCGTCATTCTTAATGTTGCTGAGGTACGATGAAATGACATAACAACCCCAGGCAGCCGGTCAGAACCTCAAGGGCCCTCTGGGTTGCCACCCTCTCCTTGGAATCACAGCATCCAGCCAAAGAGCTCAAGAGTCAAAACACATGAGTGATGGCGTTTGATGTCCACATGTCAGTGTATGTGCCCTTAACCATATGTGACTGCTAAGGAGCACACATGGGAAGTAATACTGCCGAGAACCGACAAGCCCAGAAAAACAAACCCAGACAGAGAAAAGGGGAGAGAGATCTATTTATAGTATGCCAATGATTTCCCACAACCTGTATTGCTACAGCCTGAATCGTGTTATTTTTCTCTATAAAATGTAGCATTAGGAGGAGGGAGAGACGCTATTATACCATAAACCATAGCAACCAGTATGGAAAGCAATAACTTTTTAACTGTGTTGTTGTAACAAATAGTCTTTTCTCCCCTGAAAAAAAAAATCCAGCTCATTATGATTATTTTAAAGCACCTGCAAACGTTGAAGCAGGCATTAAAAAGGGATTGCAATTCAAGTTTTTAGTTCGGCGCCAGCTTCATTTCCATAAAAGTCTTGGGTAATATTATCACGTTGACATCCTTAATCAAATGGATGTGCATTAGTTTTCTGTCAACACACACAAACACACAATTACATCTAAATAGAACATAAAAGCAATGTTGTAATTAGACAGTTTATCATTTTATACGTTGCGATAATTTTACCTGGTTCGATATAACAGCACTGAAAATGAGATATATTTTAAGGCATCTTCAAAGCTGTATGATGAGGAAGTCATTATTCTTATTTTTTAAACGTATTAAAAGTGACAAAAGGATTTTCTTGTGGAGCCAAATATACTGAAGGACATAATGGTACACACATACAAAAGGGGTATAATGGCATTGGGCTTAGGTTGATGGTAAATGAGAGAGGACTAAATGGAGTGAAGGAAATGGACATAGTGATGATGTTTATCGCTGGGGAAGGGGACATCATTACGCACCTTGTTAAGCCCTGCGAGCAATGCTGCGTAGATGTAATTACCCATTTAAATGAGTTTCCTGCAGCGTTGTTTTTTTTCTCAAATTAAACTCTCTGACACAAATATGCCGCATTGTGTTTTCTTTCATGCAAGCCCCCGTCAGGACTTGCAGACGTGTAGAACTTTACCCAATTGAATAACCAACATTTCACAATTTGTCTTTGTATCATGGGTCAAGTTTTGGAGGAAAAAGGTGAAGCTGATACTTGTCAAAGAAAGTTAGGATAAAGAACCCCCCCCCCCCATCCAAATTCCTTTCATTTTTTCAAATTGTACAGACGATGTTTGAAAATGCCTTTAGTTATTTTAACATAGAATTGGAAAGGTCAGTCTACATATTTAAAATCACAATCTCTTGTTATGGCTAGGAGTAAAATCTATTTGCGGTTGGAGCTCCAAACACTTCTTGTGCTGCCATATCTGGTGTATGTCAAGAAAAATAAGCCCACCTCTGTTCCTCCAGCTCTCTAGAATATTAAAGCAGAAGGGTTTATGCAACATGTATTAGTATGCACTGCCAGGAAAAATACATCCACACATTTTCAATAAATTCATTAACAAGAGACTCACGATCAGTGTTGATGGAAAATGTTTTACTTTCTTTTTCATTTTTCTTTTCTGAAGGCAGTTGTTGTTTTGCAGCATACTTTTCTACTCTTACTCAGCTACATTTGTGATGAAAAAAAGTACTTTTACTCAGTTACATTTTGCTCCACCTTAATGAGCAGGAGTAGGTTGAAATGTAAAAAAAAAAAAAAAAAATCAAATAAATTAAAAAGAGCTAATGAATCAGGGAAATGGTCAAAATGACTCAATTAAGCAACAAAATGAACAAAACCAAAACAAAAATAATCATAAAAATGAACAGAACAGGCAACAAAATAAACAAAATGTCAACAAAATTAAGAAAGTAACCAGGTATATGAACAATGAACAAAATAAAAGAAATTCAACAGAAAACCCATAAAAGCAACAAAGTGAGCAAAATTGATCAGAATAATCAAGCAAGTCAACAAAATAAACAAATTACGCAACAAAAAATGAAGAAAAATAATAAGATATACAAGAAAATGACTAAAAGTGGCCAAGTTGAGCAACAACAATGGAAAAATAAAATAAAATATATTTTAAAAATGAACAAAATAACCCAACAGACCTGAACAAAATATCCAAAAGCATGATAAAATGGAGAAAATATTTGTCTGAACACAATATATTATGTTGTAATAAATTCAGTTAGTTAGCTACAAAGTTACTCACCACACTCGTGTTTTACTTTTCCTCAAGTACTTATGTTTAGGAGTACTTCTACTTGAGTCATTATAATAAGAAAGTAACACCACTTTTACTAGAGTATGGTGTCTGTGTACTCTACACATCAATGTTGATTACACATAACATAATTTGTTTGAATGTGCATAAAGAAATCATACTAATTTATATGCATATATCTTAGATCTTATCTTTCAACCCTCAGTCTCCGTTGCACCATTGTTGCCACACTGCTGAGAATTCCCAGGCCATTCTCATGATGCTATGGGGTTTGAATGACAGGGAAATGGGGGAGGGTTTCTGTTAAACATAACAATACTTGCTGTGAATAGAACTTTTCCAAACAACCAGCTCAGACACCAGGGAAGAATGACCTTTCTGAGTGTCCTGTTTTTTGCCTAAAACAAAGAGGAAGCAGGAGGATGTTAGTTAGCATTTCCCCCATCAGATTAAATGTCAACTTCTGCATGCATAATTGCGAAGGAGAACGAGTTGAAGTGAACCAATTTGCTGGTGGATAGATGAATCCTCAGCTTAGTTATTCACTGCATTGCAGATATGTCAGTGTCCTCTGCTTACACTTTACTATCCTAATTGTGGTTGTATTTGAAAGTGCCGCACCTCGCTTTAAATATAACATCGGAAAGCACTTAATTCAAATGGAAATAAAAGAACTGCTCCTTTGTCACGTGTCTGCCTCTTTAAAGTGCAGTGAACAAGAATTTAAAGGAGACTAAAGGGAGCAAACGTCATCATATCACACACACATAAATACTTCATTTTACCTTTGTTTTGTTTGCCCTAGTCAGCCTCTGCTGTTCCTCCACACCTTTCCTTTCAACTGATTTATACAGTTCTTTTGTTCCTAGATGTAAACCTGGATTTGCATTAGGGAGTGCATGTACGGGATGTTTGATGAGCACAGAAGCTGTTGGCAAGCCGCTATCGGAGTAATATCGGCCGCCTCAGAGGCATGCAGCAGTATGGCTAGAGGAGCAGCAGAGTAGCGTAATTGTGCATTGTTCATCCACAGAACAGTGGCAGAGCATGTAATGAGCTGTAGCATTTTCACCCAGCCAGCCTAATGGGCTATGACCAAGTATGAGCCTCTCAGAGCCCTGGCATTCCCCCTGCCCTGTGCAGCCAGTGTCTTGGGCCTCTTCTTTTCTCCTATTCTCTCCTTTTTTCTCCTCCCAATCAGCATCAGCCATTCCTTCACCCCTGTTAGCCTCTCCTCCCCCACTCATTGTCCCCCTGTCTGAGGAGATGGTGGGACCTCTAATGTGTTGAATGTGTGGCTATTTTTCTCATTCATGATGTCTGTAGAGCTCCACGGAGTCAGTCTGATTCAGCCCGACATGAATCAGAATAGCTCACTGATGGAGCCGCATATGCAGTGTGTGATTACATTAAAACCCCAAACACAGCATACAAATAAAAGTTCAGGAGGAGAATTTGCTGATGTTAGTTGTAGGGGATTTGCTGTTAGAAGTCGGCTCATTTTTCTATCAAAGCCTGTTTTGCATTTTGATTATCTAGTTTTTCTGAAAGCAATTCAGGTGGGCCTGTTTGTTTTCTTGGGATTAGGGCTTTTCAGAAAGGGTCCAGGGATATTATTTACGCCCATATCTAGTTTCCAGGAGGTGGGAAGCCATTTTTTTGCTCAAGTGATACGAGTTCAATTTGGAAAGACAAGAATGTGTGCCAAGGAACAGATTAGATACCTACTCTGGTCTGAGTACAGAGGATGGAAACAGTACTAATGATAATAGTTATGATTGCCTTGGAAAGGAATTGATAATGACTTTGCCTGACTCTTTGTGTTCTCTCTTACAGCATCGGAAAACAACTTTCAGGGTTTAGTCAGGTTCTGGCTGCAGCGCACAATGGGATGTCAGTTTTGACTTTCCCCTCACGTCCACCATTTGACATACCACAGCACAGTGGGCCAAGTTAATGAATGAAAAGCACTTGGCCTCTGTCAGACTACTCTGAGCACAGTACTTTCCCCAGTAACCTCCTTAGTTCACGATTACTCTCCTGTACTTGTTCTCTTTTTAAGTGATGCTCCCGTTTAGTCTTATGGGGTGCTTGTGAGCACCAGGCCCAGCCACAAGTATAACATAACCACTATATTGAAATGATCTGAGCTAAAAGCAACAAATTTGCATCATCATAATAGTCTTTTCCATTTGTTGTATTACGGTACATAGTTTAATGTTGAAAATGCTATATTTCCACTTCACACCCCACCATTTGAAATTCATTTGACTGTCTTTTAGTGATACCACCTCATTGTTGCGCCTTCATCTCAAGACACTTAACTTCTTTGATGCTTGCCATCATCTGTAATTTCATAATCAGGAATAGGGCTTGCATATTTTAAGCTATTTGTGTCAGAACAGGTCTGTGAATTTTTTGTTTGCACAGCATGAAAGACAAATAGAAAAGCAATTATTTTTCACGTTGCACTGTTTATAATGCTATATAAATAATAAAAAAAAACTGTGTATAAATGACTAGGCTCTAACTATACGATGACAATTATTCATTACTTAAAACAGTATCCTGTTGACAGCTCTTATGAGCAGGCAAGGCAACATGTCTAACACGTCACTTGTCAAAGTGCAGTTTTCTTATATTTTCTTTGTGTACTTAAAAAGGGATGGCATTGTTTCTTTGCCGTGCACAGCAGGAACGTCACTGCACTCCTGAGTTCAGATGCTGCTCTAGGAACTGTCACTGACTGATTAAGCCTGTAAAAGTTTTAATTAAAGTACATCTTTGACAGAGGTTGGTAGTACACAAGTCCATTTACTCAGTTACATGTACTTGAGTAATACTTCCCCAAAAATGTACTTCTGAGAGTAGTTGTTTTTATATTTTATATTTTTACAGTTCAGTGAAAATGAGATCCCACAAATGAGCACAAAATTAACAACATAACTAAATTAACTGAAAAGAACAAAATGGACACAAATCAACCAAATTAAAAAAAACAATAGTAAAAAAAAATTGTCAAGCAAATTAATAAATATGTGCAATATTACCAGTGAAATTGAAAAAAAAAACAAAGGTACAACAAATTGAGCATCAATGAACAAACAATCAACTAAATGAGCAACAATGATCAAAATATTGATGTAGGCGCATAAAATTGTACAATAAACAAACACAATTTAAAAAAGGAAAAAAATATACAACAAAATGAGAAAATAACAAAACAATCAAACTGAAAAACATGATCAAAATAACCAATTAAACCAAGAACATATCAACAATTGTAGAATATAGCCAAGAATATTGAAAAAAAAAACATCAAATACACAATAAATGATCAAAAATAAAGTGAGCAAAAATTAGCCAAATGATGAAATAGATTTGCAAAAATGATGCCGATAATCCAAAAAAAAAATTAACAAAATGCACAAGCATAGTCATAACAAAAATAATCAATACAATATAACCAAGAAAACTGACAAATATGATTAAATGAAACAACTCCTTTCAGTTAATCACTACTGTTATTTTTTAAAATAGTTTTTTTATGACAAACTTTTTTACTCTTAAGTACTTATTTTTAGGAACACTTTTACTTCTACTTGAGTCATTAGTATTGTAATGTAACAGTACTTTTAACCAGTGGTGGGCCGTCAGGGCCATCAAGGCCTTCTCTGCTGGCCTAACATAACCAGACATCATTATCATAATTATA
>JAQQAE010000680.1:0-30521 GCA_029823295.1 Pseudamia nigra
TAGGAGGTGGGGGAGAAGAAAAATCAATATTTTCAATGTAACGTGTGGCCAATGGAGGAAGAGGATGATTTATGTAGAGACGGCTACTCCCCAAATCAGATGGGATTTATTTAGTGGCCGGAAGAGTGGACAAAATAAAGGATAGTCACTATAAAATGTTAAAAAGTGCACGACGCAGCTGTTGATCATAGCTCCACTGCTGTCTTTTTCCGCTCCTGTCCCTCTTCTGTTTTTCTTTTTTTTTCTTTCACCCCATGTCTCAGACCCACCATGCTTTCTGACTGTCCCGCTTAATCTGAGCTGTTGTATTATATGACTAAAGACCAACGGGACACGCACGCACCAGGAGTTTAGCAGGTTGTGGACCACCAGCTAGAAGCAGCATATGTCCCTCTCCCTCTCCAGATTAATGAGAGCATGTTAATATTGCCGTACAGTCAGAGAGGAGGGGATAGGGGCAAAGGGGGTATGGGAGGGTGGCAGATGAAAGGTAGAGGGGAGAGTAGCTGGGATTCAGACAGGGAAGCACGAGGCAAGAGGAACAAGAGCCGGAGCAGCAAGAGAGAGAGAGCAAGTCTTGGAAAGAAACAAGAAAGATGGAAGTGTGGAGGCGGGAAAGAGCAAGAGAAGCGAGGACATAACAACCATAGAAAAATGTGTGGCTGTGTGTGTGTTTGCTTTATTGCAGTGGCCCCACCTACCCCTCCATCCTGTTAAGGAGGCAGAGTCCTAAGGAGGAGGGGTAGGGTAGATCCCCCACCCCACCGTCCCACCCTGCCCTCCTCCTTCCCTCCCTCAGCCACTGACACACACTCTATCTGGCTCATACACACACACACACTCTGCTCTGTGAGGGAGCAGTCGCTGAAAAGCTCTGGATAGACCATGCAAGGTTCTGCAGGTGTCCCACCCTTCTCGCATCCCATGGAGGCTTCAGAAGGTACCACTGCTGTTTGTTCCCCACTCTTTTTCTATTTTTTAAAATTTATCATCTTTTTTTTCTTTCTTTTACCACTTGGGTATGTCCTCTCCTCATGTGTCAGAGTAATCCAGTAGCCTGTGCTGCTAATGTGGATGTGTTTGTGTGTTTGAGTGAGTGCGAGAGGTTCAGTGCAAGCTTGCATGGTTGTTTACAAGCTCTACTGTAGCCGCAGGTCTGATAACTTTAACTGTTTCTATGCGTTACGTATTGATTTTATTATCTCTTCTCAAACTCATTTTACAGGGGTCACCGCTTCACTTGCTTGTTGCCTTACTTAGTTGTGCATTTTCTACATTTTTCTTCAAAAATGGATTATTTGCACGCTTTATATGCATCTTTGTGATCATCATCTTTGCTAGAGTAGCAGGTGCAATAATGGTAGGGGTGAAAAAAGTGCAAGAGTTGCACAGAGTGAATTTGTGACTTTTTCTGATGGGTTAATGGTTGAAACTTGCACAGCATGTGTCGGAGAGTCCTTTGCTATTGGTGGAGTTTTGGTCATGCTGCAGATATATAGATTTTTTTATTTTAAATTTTAGTTGCATTTTGTGTTGGTTTTGTTTATGAAAGGTCGTACTGGATCATACACTCAAGAAAGAAGTCAGTGAGACCACGTGAAAATGGCTAATGATGTTGTAGCATGGACTGTGTGAGTGTAAGAGCACATGTCTTGCATATAACGTGCTGTATTGGCAGACACCCACTCCACTCCTCTGTCCTCATACGAGCAGGGGAGCCACGTTGTGAGGAAACAATGTATTTCAAAACATATTTACTGGTATTACTGCTGTAGTCAGCAATGTTTGATTTTCTATATTTGGTAACATCCGAATTTTGAAATCTAATGTTTTATTATCATTATTATTATTCCAATCGATGGGCTTTAGCATGATTTGCATGGATGACTCTGCTAAAAGGTGTGGTTAAGTCTCCCCAACATAACAGAACTGAGGAAACTGACTTGATTTTTGAAGAATTGTGTATTTATTTAGAACATGTTAATAATTAGAGAACTTGTACAACTGTATTTTTAAGCTGTGTTAAAGTTTTGTAGCAGTCCTGTACAATTTATCAGCGGTATTGCATTTTCTTCAACTGATTACATCTCTGTTTGTAAATCAAATGGGAGCCAATTGTTCAAACAAGCCTGACAAATAACCTTCAAATTCATCCCACAAATCTATTCCTACAACAATACCCCCCGCCCCCCAATCCCTTTCTTCTGCTCATCCTTTAGGTTAAAGCAGTGTTCGTTCTCTTCCCCCTTTTATTTCGGCCTGTATTGACCTGTTAATAGTATTATCCACAGAGCGTGTGGCGGGGCCAGGGTCACATCCCTCTAGGGTTTGGATGGTCAACCCTCTGGCCACAGTTTGGTCAGCGAGCGGGCCAATAGGGCCTAAGCCGTGGTCATCCTTCAATCTCGTCCCTTTCACAACAGAGGTCACAGGAGTCAGAGGGTAATAAGTTTAACCCCTCGAGGGGTGAGGAGTCAGAGGTCACAAACAGGGCTATAGGGAGAACGTTTGCATCATCAATCAGTAGCACTCCTGGTTATAGGCACGCATATCGATGACACACACTCTTTTCTGCCAATCTCATTTGCATGCCATGCTAAGCACAAAGGGTAGCCATTATAATCATATGGATGTGAATGAAAATCATGCGAAAAGGCAAGGAAGAGTCAGGCAGTGTCTTGTTCGTGATTCTGATCATTCAGCCAGCCCTTTTACTTAATCTCTCCACATTTACATGGAATTTAACAATTGGCGATGTTTGTAAATGCACTAACTTTAATGAATGGCAACGTCGTTTGGTGGGTTTTGTCAGAAAACTGCAGAATCGTCAGGTTTCGGGTGTATTCATACATTCAGTTTTTGCTATTTAAGCCTTGCAGTATTCAAAATCATAAATTTACACTTTATTTTATACTTCAGGTCAGATGGTGCAAAGAATGGAGTCGGTGCACATTACTAGTTTTACTCTACTTGTTGTAATAGCTTCATTTTAATAATTATCTCTTTATATGTTTATTGTACTTAGACAATTCTCATGCTTGACATTATCACAAGTATGATAAAATTCATATAATCCTTCAGCCTTTGAAGGAGGACCATTGAAAATGTCCCACGCCTGTTATCGTGACATTTTTTTTTTCAATTTTACTGCAGATGAGAAGTGGATCTCGCCTTGTAAATCTGAAATGGTGCTGTGCTGATGTTTCAGCATCTCCCAGAGGTCTGCTCTCCCTGGCTGATGTTAGCGATGTGTCAGCATTAAGCTAGGCCTGTCTGCTCGGCTGCTGCTGGGGCCGCGGTGGCGACCAGCCCAGCCTGGCCAAAAGCCAGACCAGACATGTCTTGGCACCAGACAACAGAGACGTGACAGGATCAAGGATCGGGAGGAATATGTGCACTTGTAGTGCGCAGCACAGTCGACCCCCGTTATCACTATAAGCTTGTAATACGCATGCATATTCCTTGAAGATTTTAGATTTAAAGGTTTGTTTCTTCTGTTTTTTTTTTTCTCTTTCAATCAACAGTATCCCGTGAGGGGAGAAAGAGGCGATGTGAGAGGGAGCTTTTGGTTGGACTCCAGGCGGGGATATCTAGATACATGGTATGCTTCCCTTCCTCTAAGCAGCCTCATGTGCATTACTTTAAAGAAGACTCCACATGCACACGGGCTGCATATATGTTAGAATATACATACTATAGGATCTGTGCATGCCATTAAGTGTTTGAATAAGGGAGATGTACATGTTGCTCAGTCAGCTATTCCCGGACAGAGACTATCAATCACAAATGCACAGTGAGCCGCAGAGCTCTTTTTCTGGTCCCTCAAGTCCTTTCCTCAGGGCTGGAATTACACAGCATTTTAGCTGCAACACTGCATTTTTCTGGACTTTGTTCGAAAAAGCCCCCTCATGCCATACCACGTGTTTATAAATGCAGGTTAAACCACAGCGCGGAACTTACAAATCAGCCTCCTATGACGGAAACTAATTGATTTCTATGTTCCTATCGGGGTTTGGTTCGAGTTACAGCTTTGAATCCTTGTGATAAAGTTGGAAAATGAAACAAAAATGAAGGAAATAAAAGCACGACGGGCACGCCGCGTCTCATTTGCATCGTAACTTCACTTCTATAGAATTGAGAGCAGCAGAATTGAGTTGGAGGTCCCACTCTCACTGTAACTACTGTCAGGCTTTATTATCTTCACATTCCAATGCCGTCTCATATGCATGTACCTGCTTCACCTCCATATGCAGCTGCTCATCCTTGCATCTGACCATGAATTGGCACATTTGGCTGTTAGCTGCATCTATCGTTTTGTGTCTCTATGTTTGTGCATGCAAAACACTTGAAAATAACCATCTGTAGGTTTACATATGGACTAAATCCACTTATGTTTGAGGAACAAGTGTGAAGACCTTGGCTTTTGGATAAGAGATGAACCATGTTGCACTGAAGGTTTTGCACATTTTGCAATACCTGGAAATGTTTTGGAGAGCGCGTGTGATAAACCACAGGTGGAGCAGTTATTGGAGCGATAAGAGCAGCCGATTGATCACTTGGTCAAGGTCTTGTCTGTCAGTCAGTTTGATCAGCTGAGAGGTTCACGTCTCACAGTTTTGACCGATGAACTCGTCAAAAAAGCATGAGTCCTTAATATCGCACTTAATTCTACTACATACACATTTTACTCTCATGTTTCCAAAACTTATGTGTCTCAGGCCCCCTATAAAACAAATTTGGCATCTCCTTGGGATCCAAATTAAAAAATCCACATAACATATGACTTACTGTATTTTACTGTTTAAAATGTGAAAGACAATAAGATGCAGAATGTTAAGAAAATGTCGACTAAATCAACAAAATAAACAACGGTGAACAAAATAACTGAAATATGTTCAAGAATGAACATGAAAATAAAGAAAATGGATGTGTACAAAATAAGCCCAGTTATCAAGAAAGTATATCAAAATCAAGAACGATGAGCAAATAGTCATAATGAATAATATAAAACCAAAATGAACAAAATGATCAAAATCATTAAGAAAAAGAAATAAATATTCACAAAATGATCGAAATAAATAATGAAGTTGACAAAATGAACAGAAAAGAAGAAAACCATCAAGAAAATGAACAACATATGCATAAAATGATCAAAATAAACAGGAGAATTGAGGCGATATCCTCAAAATGAACAAAAAATAGTATATTTAAGATAATTAATGATATAATGCATAAAACTAACAAAAATGAACAAAATAAGAAACTGGACCACATACTTGGCAAAATGAACAAAATATCCATAAAACTAACCAAAAATTGTCAAGAATCAAAAAAGAATCAAAATGAAGACAAATGGGGAAAAAAAACGCTGATCATCAAGATGATGAACAATACTGTATAAGGAAACATATGATGAATATTGGCATAATAGTCATAAAATGAACAAGTTAAGCAAGAAAGTGAATAAAATACACATAAAATTAATAGAAAATGAACTAAATAAAGAAAATGAATCAAAAGAGGAAAAATCGAGCAAAAATAATTGTGATCATTTACAATACAGCACACAAAACTAACAAAAATAAACAACCTAATGAAGAACCTGAACCACCTAAATGGCTAAATGAACAAAATATCCAAAAATGTAACCAAACAACGATAACAAGAATTAATGACTAGGAACAAAGTAACCACATAATCAAAATAATGAACAATATAACAATAAACTGGAAATGAAAAAAATAATGATCAAAATATGAATAGAAAAGGAACACAACATCCAAGAAAATGAATCAAAATGAGGGAAAAGAATGGAAAGATAACTGACATAAACAATATAACACACAAAACTATCAGAAATGTAATAAACAAAATGAATGAAAATGTACAAAATAATCAAGAAACTGAACCATCTAAGTAGCACAATGAACAAAAATATTCACAAAATGAACAAAATTAAAAATTATTTCAGAAAAAGAACAACCGGTTCAAACGAACACATTTTTAAAAAAAGAAAAAATAATTTAAGTTTGTCATAGATAGCTTTACTCTAATCTGGTAGCAGATGTACATTGGCGTTTGTCAAATGTGATCAGATTTACGTTTGAATCTTCTGAATATATGCATAAACTGTGATAGCAGGTGAATTCATGCAGCGTTGGCTCTTTGTAAAGGTCAAACATAACCACATGCCATGTTATGAAACGGCCAATAAAGCAGCCAATAACTGACCCGATGAGGTTCACACTAATTGTTTGGGGTTTTATCATCAGGTATGAAAATGTATCATTTAAATGGAAAGGCAGGCATCCATGGAAAACTGAATATTATTCTCAGTTCAGGTGCCCGTGTGATGAAGCCCTTAATCCTGCCTGGTAGACTCAGGTGAGGAGCGGGAAAAGGTGTTTAAAATGGTTCATTTGGAATAGAATGTGTTTACAGCCATCTGGAGCGCCAGCTGAACTTTAACGCAACAATAGGCTGTGGTCTTGTTGCATTTGTCACTGTAAATCCAGATTTGATCTCAATCAATACCCTGGTAACCCTTAAAGGTCCCATATCGTAACACTTAACCCCTAAAGATTTAGGTCGAATTTTTGAGGTCAAAATAATGTTCTAGCAGTTGGCATCATAAAGTTGAACAGTTAAAAGGACAATTTATCATTTACATTGCTGAGAAAGAATTTGCTAATGATTTTGCAAAAAAAAAAATAACAGCAAATTTGATGGTTAAATTTGCAGCTGTACAGCTTAAATGTGCTTATTAGTCAGTAGGTGTTACACTCACTCTTGCCCCACTAATATTGTACTGGTTGCCACGCATGCTATGCTAATGTTGTTTAGCACAGGCAGATTTAAGCTATACAGGTGTAAATTTCAATGTTACTATATTGGACCTGCATCAGCTTAAATGTGCCGGTTAAAGATGACGGAGACAAAATTGTGACCAGGCCAAGTATCGCACTCTATTTTGCTCCACTATAACCCTATTACATGAATTTCCCGTAAAGGGATAAATAAAGTTTATTGACTTCTACAATATTGTACTGGTTGCCATGCATGCTATGCTAATGCTAGTTAGCATAGGTTAGCTTAACTGTCCAGAGGAAAATTGGCAACTTTGGTGCATTTTTTTCAGCCCTTTTAGATTCTTTAGCTTGTAGTAGTGATTGAAAGTAAACCCTATATTTATTTGGGTCTTGCTCCTTTGTTTATCGTGTTGTATTTGAGAAGAATAGTGGACGAGCAGTTTGTCTTCATCATCCTAGTGATGCTGTTGGCAGCAACATCCTTGCTGATCGACTGCAGTACCAGTCATTCAACTGACCAAATGTAAATACTGTGATTGTTGTGAGCTCATTTAAAAGTTTTTTTTATTAATGTATTTTTCAAGAATATGAAAATACTAGACCTAAATGGTTGCTCACAGAACAGTGAAAAAGCTTTCAAATTAGCCGTTATTTATTTGCAAATTCTTTAATAAATTGGCACTTTAACTATTCAACTTTCTGATGCCAAAATGCACAAGAATATGTATTAAAAACAAAATACATATGGGACAGTCAAGCAATCCCAAAACATTCTTGCCTAGATCTTTAAAAATTCTGCACATTTCAAGACATTTTCTTGATGTGTTTTTGATATAAAAAAAACACAAGAAAACAGGAAATGTATAATGGGACTAATTCAGTTTAGCTTAACTGTGATTGGTTTAGACTTGTGATGTCACTAATCACAAAATCCAAATAGTTTATTTTTCCTGTCCATGGTATGAGAATTTCTCAGGACTGGTAGCATAGACTAAGTTCATATGTTAATGGTTTTATCTTATATCAAAACACATAATCTTTTAAAAGACCTGTACAGAAGGTGCTTGACTTAATTATTTTGCTTTTCAAATATCTTGTGTTAAAGTTGAATAGTACCAATTTTAGATTTTTATTGTTAAAAAGGAAAATATTTGCCAGTGATTTTAGAAAACAAAAACAGTATGTTTGCATGCCTTTGGGTAGTCATGTAGGTCTTTGGGGGTTAAATGAATCAAAACCTTCACTTTATAAAGAATCAATGAAAAATTTGTGCCCTCTTAAAAATCACTTAACACTGAGACATAATGTTTTGTTGTACAAGGAGTTCTATATTTTTGTAAAGTGAAGACATTATTCTGGATAACTGTACAAACAAGTGCTCTCAGTGGGTACATTACAACTCAAAGAACAATTAAAATGATGCATTAGCGATGAGGTGGTTGACTGAGCTGTACTTGGTGTGTGCTGTTTAAGGTAAAGAGCAGTTGATAAGATAGCGTGGTGGGTGTTTGTGCCATCTGTTGAACCAAGGTGATGAACGGGGACCTTGAAATGACCAGAGCCCTAGAAGCGTCCGCTCTCTGGGAAAAGGCCAGCCCTGCGCCGGGGCCTAAATCGACTCGCCGCTCATTTGCATGAGACATAAATTCACATTTAAATGGCAGAAAATTGCTCGGGAGGCCAATACACTGAGGCACATGAAATTATAATTGTAGTCAGTCGGGTGTGTGAGTGATATAAGATTGAGGAGATGTGTGGAGGAATTATGTGTCCAATAACTGAGATGAGATGTAAATACGGTCCCGGACAGTCGGAGAGTGTGATGTGCCATCGGCCCATTTCATCCGAGACCGCAGTGCAGAGGCTAAATGGCAGCCGATTCCACACTGAGCAAGGGCCAAATTAAAAGGAATCTCCACAGAACTACAGAGGAGTGACTATGTGAAATGAAATGTCCCGTCTGATGGTGTTTGAGTAAGCAGACTGTTTTTACAATCCTGGTCTCACCTATAGAACAACAGAAAAACCTTAATATACATTCAGCCTCATAGTTTCAATGTAATGCGGCTCATTTGACTGCATACTAAATGAAACCGCTGCATATTTGCCACTGCTCTGTCTTCTTACCCCACCACTGCCCTCTTTGTCCTGTCCCAAAACGGCAAAACTGAGAGAAATGCATTTTTATTCATTTTCTTAAGTGATTTATTCATTTTCTTAACTGATTTATTCATTTTCTTAATAATTTCTTGTCATTGTCATTTGTTTTTCATATTTGTTACTTTTCTTGATTACTTTACCCATTTTTTATTAATCTTCGTCATTATTTTGTTCATTTTCTCCATCTTTGATTCATTTTTTGTTGATTTTGGTTGTGTTTCTCATTACTTTGGTCATTTTTCTTTCTGTTGCTGTTTTTTGATTGAAGTGATTATTGTGTTCACTCTTGCTCAGTTTCCTCATAATCATTATATTTTTGTACCTTTTCCTCATTATTTTACCAGTTTGTATTCATTTTCATCATTGTTTTGTCAATTTTGTTTCTTTTCCCATTATTTTAGTCATTTTTCTTCAGTTTCTGTGCACTTTGGTTGATTTTGTTTTGCATTGTGTTCATTTTTTATTTATTATTCACGTTTATCAATTTCTTCTTTATTTTCTTGATTACTTTAGTAATTTGCCACTTTGGCTACTTTTTCATTGGACACTCTTGTTTGTTTTTGTTCAGTCTTGATGGTTTCTTGTCAGTGTTTTGTTGAATTTTGTTATCCGTTTTTATTAATTTTTTTTTTCATTTTGTCCATTGTCTTGATTAATTTTGTTCATTTTTTGTTATCTGTCTCATAATGTTTGACATTTTCTTCATAATTTTATTTACGTTTTTGGTTTTGGATCATTTTTCTTTCACTCTTTTTCTCATTTTGTTCATTATCTTGATCATTTTACTCATTGTTATGCATTTTTTCCTCATTATTTTTGTTTGTTTTTCTTTGCTTTCTTTCCAGTTTTATTCATGTTCTTCTTTATTGTTTGTTCATATCAGTTCCTTTTTTAATTTTGTCCATTATGGTTGTCATTTTTGTCTTTTTTATTTTAATTTTTGAGAATTTTCTTGATTACATTGATCATTTTTATTCCTTTTGTTACTTACTTTTTGGTTGGAATTGATTATTTGATTAATTTTGAGATTTTTTTCTTCCATTTGTTACTTTTTTAATTGGACCAATTATTGTATTCACCCTTTTGTTAATTTTATTCATTTTCTTGATAACTTCCAGTATGTTGTTCATGTTCCTTTTCTTCATTTTTTTCCCCCAGTTTTGTTCATCTTGCTGATCCCTCCGCCCCAAATTCTGCTATTTTTTGTTTGTTTATTTTACCCATAACCTTCAGCATTTTCTTCATCATTGATTTTTTTTTAAATTTTGTGAACATTTTCTCTATTACATTGATCATTTTTCTTCCTTTTGTTACTTTTTGGTTGAATTGTTTATTTTATTCGCTCTTGTCTTCATTTTGTTGATTTTATTTGATTTCCTTTCAGTGCCATTCACAGTCTGATTATTGTTATTTTTGTTTTTTTTCCTTGATTGTTTAACCTGTGTCCTTAATTTTCCTCATTACCTTGCCAATTTTATTAATTTTCCTCCTTATTTTCTTCTTATTTTCTATTTACGTCTGATTTTGTTCATAATCTTGATTATTTTGCTTCATGTTTTGTTCATTTTGTTCATGTTTTTCATTTCCGTCATCATTTTGATAATTGTTCTTTTTTGCGCATTTGTTTTTAATTTTTTTCATTCACTCTGGTTTATTTTGTTGAATTATTTCTTATTTCATTTCATTTTAAATGAATTTCATCTTGGGTGTTAACTGAATTTTTCACTTGCTGCACATTTTATTCCTCATTTCCCCTTGGAATTAGTCACAATTGACCCAAGATACTTTGTCACAAAATGAATCAGGTAAGTCTAGTCTTGTGCCACTTTTCACTAAGTGTAGAGTTTGTATACTTTGCCTTTGTAGAGCTGTACTGTCCCTCCCCCCATCTTTTTCTTGTCCTGTTGTGTACCCCTTTCTTCTTTCACATGTACAGAGGCACTCCTTCAACAGAAAGATGGCACAAATACTCATGTCACTTCAGCTCACAGAGATGTCAATTGTTTTTAGGCGGCATGCACCTCTCAGCGCTCTACGGGTCGCCCGCTTGACCTCAGAGTCCGGTGCAACCCCACATCGTTTCACATGACCCTACAGAGCACGGTGCTCATGCCCATCTTCATGTACAGACATCTTCGAGGTTCACATCTGCATTTGTGCTCATCCATTCAGCGCCGTGCGGTGATCTCGCCCCGCGTCATTCAGTCCAAACCGCACCAACAACAAACAGGACAATATGGCCCACCAGGAGGCCCCTTATAGACCTGGGTCATAATTTGAGCAGCTCTGTCCATTGTATCGCCGTCCTTTGATAAATTTACCTCCAACTGGTACAATGCGTCAGTCTTTTTGTTAGAGAAAGACAATTGGTGGTGCAGCGAAGGTCCAGGGCCCTTAATGAAGTGCTAAGGCGCACACATTGGCTACAGGGCACATGGGTCATTTTTTGCACCTAACATTAGATGACAGCTAACGGAGCAGACGACGCAGTGAATGGACGGTGATATCATTATTCCCGGGTCTCCGCACACCAGTCAGTAAAGCGTAAAAAACGAACCTGTTGAAAACAGAATCTTAAAATTGCTTTTGATGAGTCACAGTGAGAGGCTAACTGAAGGAAACAGTCATTCATGGTGGTGAATCAGTCTGTCACCGTCAGCCATGGTGGTGATGTGCAGCAGGAGTCACACATGGACAATTGTGACAACCTGCATGTGCACTGTGTACATTATTATGAAGAATTATACATTGAAATAATCTTGATTTCTCTTGAAGTGCTTCAGAGGAGTGGTTTCAGCTCAAGATGTGGTGTCTCTTGTGGACCCAAACTTGGAAAAATCCATTCAGAATGGCCAAGGTATCCACAGGTCAGAGCATTTTTACATATTATGTGATAAAACGTGAAAGGTAAGCATGACACTTCATTTATTTATTCAAAATAATTGACAAAACGAGCCAAAGAGTCAACAAAATGAACAAAAGTCAAAGAAATAATAAATAAAGTCAACAAAAATCTACAAGATATAATCCAAATGACACCTGTACTTATTTATTCATTTTAATTTCATGTTGAATTCAGCAAAGTATGTAGGCAAATTATCAAAATTAGTAAAATAAGACAAGAATCAACAAAACGAACAAAAGTAAACAAAATTGAAGAAAATTATACAAAAAATGAGCAAAATGATCATTGTTCATTTATGTTAAATTGACTAAATATAAGCCAGTAAATGCATGTAATGCACAAAATCAACCAAATGAGCAAAAAAGGAGGAAGGTCATTAAGTAAATGATCAAAATAATTAAAAAATGAAAATTGCATGAATTTTGTTGAGTTTAATTAATTTAAATGAAATTAAACTTAAATAAAAAAAAGTTGAATTCAGCAAAAATAATTCTGTAATTTCACAAAATGAACAAACAAATCAACAAAAGGAACAAAAATTAATAAAATGATCAAGGAAATGGGCAAAGTAATACAAATTACCCTTGTATGTACTTTGTTCATTTCGATTTAATTTTATATTGAATAAAATAACTCGGTATACAAATAACATGCAAATTAAACTGAAATAATCAAAAAAAGTTACAAAAAATATACAAAAAATGAATAGTTATCAAGTAAATTATGAAAATAATCCTGTAAATCCACAAAAAAAAACCAAAATAATTAACAAAAAAAATCAATAATTGAATAAAATAATAAAACAATGAAAAGTAACCAACAGTTATTTAGTAAGATAATCAAGAAAATGTAAAAAAAATCGTCAAGTATGAACAAAAATGCTTATTTATTCATTTTGGTTTAATGGTAAAGTGAATAAGCAGGTAGATCTATTAAAATCAAAAAATGAACCAAACCAAGCAAAAACTGAAGAAAATGGTCAAGGAAATGAACAAAAACCAACAAAAAAACAATAGAAATAATATAGAAAATGGAGAAGAATGAGCAAAATGACAGACACTGAACAAAAATTAACTAAAACTGAACACTAAAACTGAAAAAAAAAAAAATAAAACAATAAACAAAAGTGAATAAAATGAAGAAATTGAGCAAAAATGAACAAAAGATTAACATAATAATAGAAAAAGTAACCAAAAATTAAAGAATAAAAATGGCGACCCAATCAAAAGCCTTCACAGCCCCGTTTGAGTCCACACTGTTTGCAAAGGGCAGCTCTAGAGCATAGAGTTAATACAAAGTAACCACTGTATCTTGGTTTTTCTGTTCTGTATCTATTCTGCTTTTTATCCAGTGTAAGCGAGCCGCCCTAGACTGAAGCAAAATACATCTGGAGATAAGTTTGACCAGAGTTCTCAGTAAAAAAAGGGCTAAACATGTGCAGTAACTTCAAAATCTTAAAAATCCATGGGACAGATTTCTTCAAAAACCAAAAAGGCCCTGTGGATACTGAGCACAGCAAAGATATTTTTCAGATTCATCATATCAGTCGAATCATTTGAATTCTCCTCTATGAGCCGTGTTGCATGATTTCCATGCTACCGTGTTGGGGGACATGTTGGGGGGGCCTCATGATGCTGGGACAGATGGCATTTAGCTCTAGCTGTGCCGAGCTCAGTGGGACCCGAAGCTTAAGAGGTTAGGCCTGTCAAAACCACTCTGTTCATTCACTGCCTAACAAAGTGTGGACTGTCAGCCTGTTCCATTTAATAAACTTAAGATTTTTCTTTTGTCAATGCCCGAGCAACACTTTGCAACTCGATGACCTGAATCTCCCAACACGCATCGAGGTTCAATGGGAAAGACGGCACCTCGGGCAAAAAGACTTTCCAAAAAATGTGTGAACGTACTATATGTTGATCTGACCAAATAATTCCACGGCTCATAAAAGAAAGTAAGATCGGGTCAAAACACTTAGGAGATGGACAATAAGTGGCTGTATTGCATGTACTTCTGAGTCAGATCTATCTAGAGAGTTCAGTTTGTGTTGCTATTATGTGAAATACAGCAAAAGTAATATATTTTCTCCACGGCTTGTTCAGATAATTATGAATATGATATAAAATGCATGCATTAAGCACACTTTGGCCTTCCAACTGCCTCATAAGCACCATCTTCAACCACTAGAGGGAGACATACTGTAACATGCAAACTGCTGTTACTCCACATTGTATGGTACATTCCTCACACTGGACTTGTATTAAACTGAAAAATGCAAGTCATCACAAACTGAGCAAATGTAATCTCTAATAGCGTCCTGTATGATGTCCATTTTTAATTTCTCTGCCTCTTCTCTCTTCATCTTCCAATTTGTTTCAGTGTTTGTCGGGGTCAGAGGGCAAAGGCCGGTGAAAGGTGACCTCTGCGAGAGGCTAGCGTGACATCTGACCTCTCCCTGGATGTGCGGCTGACTCTTGAGGATACGGCTCAACAATAGGAGGCACGTGCCCCGGCCACATCGCCATGGTAACCGAGGACCTTTCAGAATGGTGGGGGAGTAGGGTCAAAGCGTGTTCTTTATCCTGATGTGTGTTAACCATCTGCTGCTGATTGACTCCCTTAGATATAACACGTACCCACCGCAGACCTACGTTTGTGTGTGGGTGTGGGTGTGGATGTGGGTAAATGACAGTGATCATATGATTGTGAGGACTGACTGGGTAATCTCTGCAGGCAACTGTGATGGTGCTTTATTTTCTCACATTCACCTGGAGAGATTCTGCAGTTTGTCCACTGTGCATAAAAGTAACACTGACACAATGTAGTATCACAATGTGTTTTGTTTTTTCCCATTTTATTGTTTCTAGAGGGTAAATTTTTCCCAAAGGTGGTTTCAAAAACCATCTGGTCACTTGAAAGAGTGAAAAAAGAGGATTTCACAGTCAACTTTAATTTAATAATCTTTTCACAACAAAAGCACTCTTTCCATGTGTCAGCGTTGCTTAATCTTTTTACTGTATGCCTGACTGTTACAAGTCAGAATGGTATAAAAGCAAGAGAAGGGGAAGATGATCAAATCACAACCCTGCATAAGGCCTAACAGGTGCAGTCCACCTGGTTGAAAACATGTTTCACACTTTATACTTTGCCTCTTTGATGTAGTCATGCTGTGCAAGCTGCACATTTCGCTGCAGGCAGCGCCATAACTGCCATGATAGACTACCGCACGGCCACTGCTAATGACTCAACAGAAAATAGAATATCACTTTCTTCAGATTCCTTACAGTATATATGTTTTTCCCCCTCTGTGACTGCTGTTAACGCCGGTACACTCCTGTCTTCTATGCGAGTCCTTTCCACATTCTTCCCCCTCCTCCACCTCTGATTTTCCTGTCTCATCCCCTTCTCCGTGTATTCTGCTGTGTTTTGGTGAAATCTCAGCTGGCAACTGTGAGTCGTTCACTAGCTGCTCTCACAATGGCCTCTGGGATTATGCTAAACACAGCGCCTCGGCTGCTCTCCCCATCGACCGGCATCAGAGACGCCCTTTGGAGCACACAGGAAAGAGATGGAGGCCTCTCAATGAAGATGTCACTGCAATTACACAAGCACGTTTCACAGACACCCTCTGTGTCTGCTCTTCCTCCTCTCACATCACCCTTCCTCACTTTTTAAATGTATTTTTTTTCCTCGACAATCTTTTGAAGTGCAGCCTCATCTCTTGCAGCTCTTTCATAATGCATGCCCATTTTGAATTTGCATGAATTCACTTTCCAGATGCTTCTGCTGCCATCTTGACTTACAATGATGTGCACTGTACAGTATTGGCTATTGTATTATTGTTACATGTACAGTGTTGTTTCTTACGAATCCTATCTGAACCATTAGGAGAAGTTTAGTTGGATTAAAACATGTTGCAGCTTCCATTTCCTCTGCAGTTCCATGGAGGTGAAGGGATGAGCTTTCTGATGTGGATGATACTGCATCAGGAACTGATTGGCTGATGTTTAGTGGCCAACAGTACCTGATGCATTGCCTTCAGCATCGAAAGAAGCGGCAGAAAGTACAAACTCCTTTTTTATGTTTTGTAAATATGCTTTTTAGTGACGTGTTGTAATTGTATTTCTCTTCTCAAAGACATGATAATAAATACAATGTGCTGTACATGTTTAGTGTTTTTTTCCTCAGAATTAAGAAGTAATTAAGATAATGAACAATAATGAAATATAAAAGCTATTAAGATGAACAAAGTTGTCTAAGGAATGAACAAAATGTTCACAAAATTAACTCAACAATCAAGAAATTGAACCAAAATAAATCAATATGAAAAAATTGAACAAAAAAATTGAGATTACCAATTCAACTAAAAACTAACAGCGTGATGTGGAAAAACACAATATTCACAAAAAGAACAAAATGAATCAAAATGGTCAAACTCTTGTCAAGTCTCTGATAAACACAACATGCTCTACATGCTTGATGTGTGTTAGTCACGGCCGTGGGCTCAAGGATTAGTTTATAATGATTTGTTGTGAAACTCAAAGCAGTACTTATATTAATCTCTGATCCAATCTATCACCCTGACATTTCAATGTACACTACCAGTCAAAAGTGTGGATACACCTTCTCTTTAGTGGGTTTTTGTTATGATTTTCATGGTTGTACATTAATACTGAAGACATCCAAATTGTCAAAAAACATGTATGGAATTATGTTGGAAACAAAAATTGCGAAACAACCCAGAAGGGGTTTTATGTTTTAAATTGTCCAAAATAGACATATTTAGCTTTGATCGCAGGCTTGTACTCGTGGTGTTCTCTCATCAGATTTCCAATTGACAAGATTGTCAAGAGTTAGTTTGTGCCTTCTTAATATGCTTTAGACCATCAGGTGTCTTGTGCAGACTAAGGGTGGGTACAGAGTCAATAGCCCTGTTACAACTACTTTACAAATCCATATTATGGGAAACAACGATTCAGTCTGAAATGTTGAGAATCCAGCTAGTTTCCATCTGCGATAGCAGTCTGCTGTAAATGATTAGAAAGGCGCCCTGTCAGTCAACATGGCTAACATCTTCATAGGTGCTTGAGCTGATGCACTAATTTGCAGTTGAAAACAGTTGTAGCAGTAGCTACTTGGGAGCTAACAACTGTAGCTTATCTAACCACAGAATGACTGAGGACAGTCTGCATTTCAGACCTTCAACATATGATACAGGTTAAAAACAAAAAGATGAACTAGACTGCTTGACAACAGTGAGATTGTAAGAAGAGTTGACTGGCAGGTCACCTGTCGAATAGTGGTTTGCCACTACATAGTTTCCCAATATTGAAAAGACAATCCATCATTACTCTCAAAAATGTAGTTCAGTTGTGAATCCATCATACACTATCTGTAAATTTCCTGTTATTGAAGCTGGTAGTTCTAATAAACTTCTCTGCAGCAGAGGTAGCTCTTGGTGTTCCATTCTTTTGTCAGTCCTCCACAGCTGGTTTCATCATAGTGTTTGATGGTTTTGGAGATTGCACCTGCAGACACATTCAAAATTGTTGAGCTTTCTCAAACTGAGGGACCTTCATTTCTTAAAGTTACCATGGCCTGTCTTGTTTCTTTACTTAGCTGAGTGTTTCTTGCCAAAATATGGATTTATACAGTAGTTCTAGTGGCATTAAGAGGGCTGTTGAATCTGTGCCCACCCTTCCTCTGCACAAGAAAACTGATGATCTAAAGCATATTAAGAAAGCAAGAAATTATGCTGATAAACACTTGACAAAGCAAACCTGTTGAAGTGAAAATCATATTGTACTTGGCTACCTCTGTATCTGACGACAGAATGCCATGAGTGTGCAAAGCTGCCGTTAAAGCTAAATGTGGCTACTTTGGACAATCGAAAATATAAAACATGTTCTGAATGGGATAATGCTTATTAGTTTACCATGCAATTCCATACATGTTCTTTCATAGTTTGGATGTCTTCATTATTAATGCACAATGTTGAAAATAATACAGGAAAAAAACACTGAAGGAGAAGATGTATCCAAACTTTTGACTTCTTATTCACCAAGCAGGATGCGTGGGTCACTTGAAGCCATGTTGCCATGTTTTCTTGCAGCCAAACCTTTGTGCTGTGCCTATTTCTTTTACGTCGTGTGTTCTGTGATATTAGTGTGAGAACGTTCGTCTGCTCTGACTTGGGTAACATTTCTTTGGAGATTTCCTTCACCCTGGGGGGAGCCTCCCACCTCAGCTGCGCCTCTGTGATTAGCAAGCACCACTGTCTCATTTGGTTCCAGTGAGGAATAGGACCAAGGGGAATGCTCTCTCATCCTCTTTCATCAGTCTTGGATAAACCTTCCTATTAATCTTTATAAACTGCGTCAAAACCGCTTTGATTAATCAGGTTCTTTATCTTGGTGTGTCTCTGCTTTTTTGAATCTCTTGCCAAGTTAAATGTACTTTTAGAAAAGAGTCAACCTAAGCTTATGCAATTGTTTTGCAAGGTAATTGTTATTTGCACGTCTATTTACTAAGCCATTATGTGAATGCAGTGATCAAGGGAGCGGACAATGACAGCCGAGCATTTCAATTCCTGAATGTATTTAACTTGCTAAGCTCTAAGAGAACACAATTTAAACTCTGACATTAAAGGCTGGATTTGTGTCTTGGATGAGAATTGTTTTTTTAGGCCAAGAAAAGTGAGTTTGACTCTACACCTTTAGGATATCACCCAGTGCAAACTGTTGCATCTGCACTTATCTGTCACCTCCACCCTCTAAGGAAAGGTCAAGAGGTCAGCCTTTAAAGGAGATAGTGCCAAGTTCATTTTTTCCCTCCCATCAGCGAGCTGTTGGCACATACACGCATCCACACAATCGCACTATTTTCACCCATGGGAAATCCAGGAAGCCATGCCAATTCTAGCAGATGTTCCTCAAGCACAGGCATTTTGTAAACACTGTGAAATGTATTAGAGGCTAATGTAGTGGTTGCTGACAGTGTTCAACACAGAAGGGGATTTTATCGCCCGCTGCTCACACATATATGTGCTCACTGGCCAATTTATTAGGTACACTTATTAATGTAACCTGTTAACGCAAATATCTAATCATCAAATTACATGGCAGCAAATCAGTGCATTTTGGTATACAAACATAGTCAAGACAACCTGCTGAAGTTTAAACCGAGCATCAGAATAGAGAAGTAAGGTGATTTAACACATGGCATGGTTATTGGTGCCACATAGGTTGATCTGAGTATTTCACAAACTGCTGATCTACTGGGATTTTTATACAAAACTGTCTGTAGGGTTTACAAAAACGTCAGTAAAATAGAATATACCCAGTGAGCAACAATTCTCTGGATGAAAATACCCTGTTGATTCCTTAAGTCAGTGGAGAATGGTCAGATTGTTTTGCGGTGATGGAAAGGCAACAGTAACTCAAATGACCACTGGTTACCACATGTCCAGCCTTGGACAGCAGCAGCAGAAGGTCAAACATGTTGACAGTGCATTGTTTAAAAGCTGCAGCGTACATTAGTATTCCTGTTGGCCGTGTCCATCACTTTTTGACCACAGTGTTCCCTTCTTATGATAAATCTGATCCCCGGATAAATGGAGAGGGTTGTCAGATAGGGCATGAGATGTAAAACCTGTTGGCCTGTTAATGGAAGCAGATGATTTGTTGTGGTGACCCATAAACAGCCGAAAAAAGTACACTTCTTATGAGAGCTGGAAGGTCCAAACCAGTTCTAGTAAGGTGTCCCTAATAGAGTGGCCAGTACATGTCTATAGTGTGTGGGTTTTACAAGGTTTTGCTGTGAGTGACCTCAGTGCAAACTCTGATCTTTAAGGGTAATAATGATAGACTACACCATAAAATTTTAAAATAAAAGCTATAAAACACTAAAATTGTACTCGCAAAATCAAATCACACTGCAAACTCCCCACAGGAGTCCTAAAAGAGTATTACAGTCATTAAGTGTCCTATAGAGCTGTGCTTTTCACACGTTATCAGCTCAAGACCATCCCAAAAATGAGTCAGTCACCCTAAAACTTGGAACAATTCTTCACAAACTTGCTTCCCATGCCAGTTTTTACTCATAAATACACATATGTCATGTTTATGCACAATTGTACTTATTCATTTATTTTTAAAATTTGATTATTATGCATGTTTTTTTTTAAATATTAGAATAAAGATTGAGCACAAAATTAAATCCAAACAAATTAAATAACACCAAATCCTCCTAATAATGCAAAAAAGTAATAAATTATTGAATAAAATAGACACAAAATGCATGAAATAACAACAGAATCAAGAAAAAAAGAAAATCTCAACAAAATAAGGCACAAAATGAGCAAGTTTAAAAACGAACTAGATAAAACAATTAATGAAATAGTTCAGAAAATAGAAATGTGCAAGAAATGAGCAATATAATCAAGCGACTACACACTAAATAATGTCACGAAATGCAAAATCAAGAAAAAGTAATAATCTGTAATGAGTTATAGCATCATGTGAGCACAGACATAACATTTTATTTTTATCATATCATATCTGTGATAAGATTTTGTCTCAATCTGCGGCAAAAAATGAGACGCATGAATATGATTGGCGCTATACAAATAAAGTTTGTTTGATTGATTGATTGAATAGTTTAAAATGATAAAAAATAGAGGTTATCGGCGTCACATTGTGATGGCTGGTCGTCAGTCTATAGAGGGAGCCACTGGAGCTCACTGATCCTGCAGCCGCTGGAGAAAAACCCTGAGCTCAACCTGCCCGGTACACCGCCCCCAGCATGTCATACTCCACGAACCGCATGTTCATCTGAAGCGTTGCTTGCACTCCGACAATCCTCTAACATCCAGTGCACCGTGTGCAAGACAAGAGCCAGCTGCTGCTGTTGTGCGCACTTGGATTTTTACGCAAACTTAAAGCTGCCTCCTGCAGTGCGCGCCGGGGAGAGTTGCAGATCCGCAGGTAATTCCAGGTAGGTGCGCCGCCGCTGCACGGCATGATAAAGCTGATCAAATTTAAAAAACAAAAATATAAGAGCCAGCTGCTGCTGTTAAAAATAAAAAAAAAACAAAAATATAACAACTGTTTCTCTTTAAACATATGAACAAGATACATTTATTTGTGTTTTTTGCGCAATCAAAGCAGATTTCTGTACAGTGGCATCAGAAATAAAAACACGCAGATAGAACACGAAGAAAACTAAGGCTTGTTCACATGTAATCGCCGTGACCCCTGCTCTGGCACACACGGACCCGTGCACGTACGACCTTTACGCGTGGTACTCACTAATCCTTTTGGAGCGAATCTTCAGAAAAAAAAAAAAAAAAACTTCACTCCGTTGAAGTGGCAGATTTAGCTGGAGCGCTGCCAACATAAACATCACGCCAGCAGCGGGAGATGTTGGGACTCGTTAAGCAATGCCATCAATGATGTAATAACTGGTATTTAAACTTGTTGGCTTGTCAAGCAAAAATGATCTTGTTGCGCTCTTTATCCATTTGGTTCCTGTGCGTTTTGTCTTCACAGTGCAGCCCCGAAGTTTGGTCGACATGCTGGGGATGTGCGTGTGTCTGTGCGCGCTTTTCACGCACGTCCTGTCTCAGGAGGCTGAGGAGCCTGTCTCTTATACAGTAAGTTAAGTGTGCTTTGTTAAATGCGCTTTTCATATAGGATTCCATATGTGCGCATGTCCACTACCAGTCAAAAGTATGGACAGACCTTCTCCTTCAGTGGTTATCCTTTATTATTTTCAGGATTTATACGGAAGATAATCCCAGCTATGACAGAACACATTTGGAATTATATAGTAAACAGAAACAGTTTTGTGTTCTCTCATCACATTCACAAGGCAGTCACCTGGAATAACGTCCAATTTCTTGCCTTGTGAATGTGATTTTGCCATCTTTGCAGAGGAAGGGTGGGTACAGAGTAGCTCTGTTAGTGCTACTACAACAACTGTGCAAATCTATATTATGGCAAAAAACACTCAGCGAAAAGACAGTCCTTCATTGCTTTAACAAATGAAGATCAGTCAGACCTGTGTCCCCAGGTGCAGTCAACAAAACCATTGAAGGGGTCAACAAAACCAAGAAGGGAAAACCAAGAGCTACCTCTGCTGTTAAGTTTATTACCAGTCTTAGAAAGTGGGGATGAACCAGTATTCATGAACATTGTTGAAAGTAATAAAACTAAAGAAAACCACTGAAGGAGAAGATGTGCCCAAACTTTTGACTGCATGAATTTATTTGAGACATTCTGCAGATGTTTTACCTCATTTTAGTGCTTTTCATCAGATGACACATTCACCATCACCTTCATCCTTCTCTGTCCTCCACAGTGCACAGAAGGATATGAATATGACCGTGTTAGGGAGCAGTGCAGAGGTGAGAATTCTCCAACTTCAATCAATATAACTGTTTTAATATGGCTTACTAATTTTAGAATTCATTCATCCTTTTAATCTGGTTAACACTAGAATAGCCCTCCGATTGATTTTACCTCTGGACAAGGCACTCCGGTGAACTGAAAGTGGTTCCAGCTGATTACCTCATGAATCTGATGAGAGAATGCAAAGCGGTCATCAAAGTTAAATGTGGCTACTGTAGGCAGTGTGAAAAGTTAACACTTTTTGTTTACTGTATAGTTCCACATGTTTTCTTCCACACAAAAACACACCAGTCCAATTGCTGGCACAAAGATGCAAATTATCATATGGATGACTGAGAACCTTCATAGACGTGTTCTTTCGATGTTTAGATGTCCTCAGTCTTAATGCAGGAATGTAGGAGAAGGCGTGTCCTTCAGGCGTGCCATGATTGGCAGTGTATATAATGAATTTTGGTGGATCTAGTGTTACTCATATGTCACTTAAAAATGTAATAATCAGTCTGTTTTTACACCGTTTCTCTGTATATTAGACATAGATGAATGTGCCTTGTTAGATGATGCCTGCAAAGGAGGGATGCAGTGCATAAACCACTTTGGTGGCTACCTCTGCCTCCCAAAGAACGCCATCATTTACATCAGTAAAGAAGAGGAGCCGGACCCGGTAGCTGTTCCTCCAGCATCGCCAAGCCAGCATCAGCCCCCACGCGTTTTCGCAGGCACTAGAGGAGGTGGCGGCAGCAGTGGCTCACAGACCATCCAGACCATTCGCTGTGTCCCTGGATTCACTGCAGATGAGCAGAACATGTGCAAAGGTAGGATCAGCAGTCCAGGCTTGGTCTGTAAAAAATGACCAATCCTCAGCCTTTTACCATCAAAGTATTATGACAAGTTGAAAAGTTGCCACCTCATAGTGACTGTTCCTCTTATCTCAGTGAGTGGTGTTGACAAGACCCACAGGAGAGAAACCAGTGTGGCAGTAGGAGCAGTGGCGTAACCATGAAACATGGTTTAGAAGTGTAAAACAGATGACTGCTCCATGGTCTTTGTGTTTTTAAATCTTCTTTAGTATTCAGTATTTTAGAGGAGACATTTTGAGGAAAAATAAGGTTTTGCTCATTTTTCTATTCAAATAGACCTGGGGGCTCTGAAAGTAATGCTTAAGTATCAAAGTTCTCACTCAAAAAAAGAAAAAATAAACATTGAGCCTTTTTTTAAGGTAATTAGACCTAAAACAAACGATATGGATTCCTAGATATTTGTGACGTCAGAAACAAGCAATTACTGTCCTCAGTCAGCCCTCCAGGACTCATCAAACCCACCCCCATCATCAGAATCATCCTGACATAATGTGCCAGAGACTCTGTCTGGTGGTATCCATGGCACAGAATGGATATAGGTGTGGTCAACAGCAGCTCATTTGCATTTAAAGGAACACATACAGAAACAGCCTCTGGTAGAATGAAGCATCCCCACAGCATCTTGAGCTGAGAATGTAATTGTAAAATACACATTAAGAATAAACCACTTACGCCCTACCCTCTTTTGAGCCCTCTTTTTTAGGGTTTTGATATTTGATGTTGGAGTTGTGTTTGGTGTGTGTAAATATGACTTATACAGTACATGCTTACAGTGGAGTTTCTTCTGTTTCATTTGATGTGCAATATGACTATATTTTTTACATGATTAGTGAATTGTTTTATGCTTTTTGTTGCAGAGCTTGTTATGGCAGAGCAGCCACAGAGTCCCTCATTATGAGCAAACTGTGTATTCAGTGGAAATGCTTTTGGTTCATTGTATGAGCTGTATTTGTCTTTTCCATCTGAACAGTGTGCATTTGTTGCATTTGGACAGATGCAGCTCTCATATCTCAAAGAACGTGTCAGGGTGTAGGCATTTAATAATCACTCTTTAATGACATTACACCCTCAGTGAGGAGAACTGCAAAGATGAAGTGTTCATCCATCTGATAACAGCAGCAGCTAAACCACACAAATAGTTTTTCTCTCTGTGATGTGATGTTTTCTAAACTCTGGTTGCTCACAGTGTGATGTTTTTGGACTGAATTCCAGATTCTTCCAGTGCTCATGTTGTGGGTGATGAGTGGGACAAGTCAAATGGTTTTATTATAATCTGTGCTCATGTACGGCCTCTGCGTGCACCTACAGTAGATCTCCCCTTGGCCTGGGCTACCTTGTGTTTTTAGTAGCTGCTCAAGATTGTGTGGGTGTGTTTGAGAACGGCCTTGATCCTCTCAAATGGGGAGTGGTTTAGCGATTCATTCTGTCTCTTTCTTTCTCTCACACACACTTTGGTACCCATATGTCCTGCTTTGTGCCAGATGTCCATGGACGAACCTGAAGGAGTAAAAACCCATTTGTAATAATCTACCTTGCTGTAATGTGAGACTGTATGTGTGAACAGAGCAGTTAATGATACTGTAGTTTTAAATGTTCATTAGTTGTCACTTTCTGTCTCTCTTTACAAGTGAGATAGTTCCATTTTATTTTAAAGCAACGACTATTTTATTCTCTGTTTTATTTTTAACGTTAATTCCAGGTTATTATAAGGAAAGAGTCCATTTAGACAATGTGAGGTATGGCGCAAGTTTATTAAAGGCCCCAGTGACATTGTTTGGTGCCACATAGCTTAACTTTTAATTCTACTTTTCATTAAGTAAGATTCACATGTGTTTGTGTGCTTAAAAGTTGCAGCATGTAGGATTCGGAGAGATCTGTTTGAAAAGAATATAATGTGCAAGATTATATTTTATTAGCATCTAATTGTCTGAGAATAACAATCATTGTGTTTTTGTTACCTTAACAGCAGAGGGAAGAGTCCCCTTCCACAGACTCAAGTATGTTTTTATAGCAGCTGAGAACAAACAACCCACACACTGACTCTGGTGAGGGTCTTCACATTGTCACAGCAACTGTAGGCTCTTTTCACCCCACTTGGATGGATAGGGACAAGATAGGGATATTGAGTTATTTGCAATGTGAAACTTCACCACTAGATGGCACTGAATCCTGCACACAGCACATACTGTACAAGCTGGAGTTGGGGTGTTTTTGTGCTCGGAGCTGGTCATTTATTGAAGTGACCTGAGTCATTTCTAGGCTACTGGTTGTTAATGTTGTCTTTATTAAGGAGCAGAGGAGTTGATTGCAGAATTCAGGAGTGAGCAGAAAGATTCTCAAACACTGGTCATTTACAAAGAATCAGTGGCTGTTTTTACAGCAGCAAAGCACAAACAGACTATGAATATGAGATGCATGTGCAAATCTGAAACACATGTGGGTAGTACTCGAATATATGTGCTCAGTTACATGTACTTAAGTAATGTTTTCCACAAAATGTGCTTGTGAGATTAGTTTTTAGAGAGTACTTTTTACTTTTACTCAAGTATATTTATGGTTAAAATATGTACTTGTACTCATCTACATTGGTCACAGCTACTAGAAGTACACTGAATGAAACAATTCAAATGAGACCAAACACAAGATTAACAAAATGAGCAGGTAAATCACCAAAAAGAAACAAGCTAAGCAGCAAATTGAGTCAAATGAACAGTAATCAAGTAAGCTAAATAAAAGAAATAAAAATCAACAAAATAAATATACATACACAACAAAAAGAGCAAAAGTGATCAAAATAATCAGGTAAATATGCAAAAATGAACAAAATTAAGAAATCTTGCAATTAGCAACATCTTGAGCTCATCTTAAGGTTTTTTTTTCATGATGTTTGACAGTGAACAGTGTTTAACATCATGTATTTTTACATCTACCTGGTTCTGGATCTGACCTTGTATTGATGACATTTAAAGTGCGTTTTCAAATGCAATATATGACGCTACGACTAATTCCATGTTATGAAGTTACTCACTACTTGGATTATTTTTTTATGAGGTGCTTTTTTTACTCTTGCTCAAGTAATTATTTTTATGAGCACTTACTTGAGTCTTTATAGTTCTAACATTGTAAATTCTTTGTTTACCCACCACAGATTATCACTAGGTGGGGGGTAAGCTGACTGCACCAACAAGTACAACCCCCATATGATAAGGGCCAGTTTACGGTCAGTGTTACATTTGAGCCATGTTTAAAGTGATGCTCTTTGAGTTGTGTTGCAGCCAAATGTTTAACACAGAAACTAAATGATGTCCTTAAAATGAACTTTAATATATGTGTATCGACCCTCACGAGGATTAAGGGGTAGAAAATGGATGGATGGATGGATGGATGGATAGTCCTACATGCCTTGTATTATAACTTTAACCATCAGTGACATTAGGGTTAACCTCTGATGGATGCTCAGAGGATAATTTTGGTTTTGATGCCTTGCTCATTGCCATTTTATGTGATTTATGTCTTCATTGCTAGTTGTTGTTTTTGTTCACCATAATGACCATGGAACCTGATGTAATGTAAAAAGACATAGGCATTACCATACTCTGCTCTGAGTGATTATGAACTCAGCAGTGCGCAGTGAACATTGTGGCCACAGGGCTGCAGTGAAAGTAGTGAATATGATTTTACACCTGGGGCAAAGATTTGTGTGAGGTGCTTTATGTGTTTCTCTGAACTGGAACCCAATTAGGTTTTATTGGAGTGTAAAACATGGCAGCATATCAGCTACAGTAACCACATGAGCATGCTGGCATGGGTGTAGAACGTATTCATTCCCTGACATGTCATTTCAGTGCATGGGCTAAACAAAGATGGGCTTTGAAATGACGGTCGTTAAGTGGAAGGCATCTCGTGCCACGATGGGGGGTGTATATTTTTGCTAGTAGGCTGATATAATCTCTGTTTACATCTGTCTCTGGTTTCTTCATCATTACCTTTAGCTCATTACAATGAGCCAATTGTTCTTGGATAGAGAATAGTGTTTTCTTTTTTTTTTTCCACAGCGGCTGTTTTGCACAGCTACGTATCTTGCTAGCGAAGGAATTCCCATTAACTGTCAATAGGGGAAAACCTCAGTGTATCAAATAGCGCTTGCATCAGGCTCCTTCCCTGCTAACTCACCACTCTGCGGAGGAAACCTCGAATGCAGAGTCAGGTAGGGCAAAGGGGAAGATGAAAGGCTGACACTGACTAAATAACCACAGAAGTGCAAGAGCGTTGACCGAGCCAGGTTGTAACAACGTCATGGCTTCCACTGCTGCTGAGTTGTTTTGATGTGTGGCAAATATTAAAAAGATCAGCTACATGCTCTGCACTAAACCCAGCCAATTTTCCAGAGTACAACCTAAATTATAGAAAAAAAACAACTAATCTGAACTCCCCTGTTCTTTATTCTGATTAAAAGCCAAACAAACCACAAATTATATAATAGACTTCACTCTGATATTTTCCCTCTTAAATGTTGCCTTAAGATTTGTTCCCATTTAGATTTGCAAATGGGCAATAAAATCTCTTTAGCCCCGTCCATGAACTTGAATCCTAAGTGTGTGTTGTTTTAGTGACACATAGGGGAAGTTGGCACCCTACTCCAGCGTGGCCACACAGAGAAACTATGAACTTTTACTGTACTGTATGTGTGACAGCTTAATGATGCTTTGCATTTCCATGACCTCCCCCACCTTTCACATATACACACGTGTCTGTTTACTGCCAGGAGATGCCTACAAGTGGCTTGTTGTAGTCTTGTGTATGCATATTACCCTGTTTTTTCAGCAACGGTGAGATCACTTACTCCCAGAAATTATGGTCGTCCATCAAAAGCGGCCAAATCAGTCGTTAAATCCGATGAAAGGTGGTTATTTTATGATCATCATTTACAGTGGAAAAGGGTTTAAGAGCAAACTAAGAGTACATTTAGTCACTTAGAGGGTGATACATATGTTTTGTACTGTACGGGTTGCTCACAAGTCTTCAGTACTTCACCTATGCCTATTTATTTTTCATCTTTAAATTAGATACTCATGTGCTGCAGTATGGGACGTGAAAGGACATGCCACTTCTGTTTACCTGTCTGGTTTGCTACGGTCATGCAGGCCACATTACCACCTACATGACTGACTAATTTCAACTCTGTCTGGATGCCCTTCGTGTACACTGGGTGGAAATCTTTCCTAAATATGTCCTATTAAGACTGTTAAGCCCTGTGTGACAGAGAAATTGTGTACTTTTCCGAACAAGGCCGTGTGTGCATGCAATAACATTTTTCCACAAAGATGCAATGCACTTGGGAGGAATATCTCTGGAATGTCAGTGGTGGTTGTTTTTTCCGTTTGCTCCCATCTTTTGTGATGGTAGGAATTACTCACCACCTTGACAGATAAGCATCGGATCGATCTGTGAAGAACAGGAATGCGGAGAGCAGAACAAGCTGGGAGCACAACAGGACGCTGCCGGGAAGGAGAAGGGAATGGGAGTGGAGGGAAGGGGAGGGCTTCATGATCTTATGACCTTTAAAGTTAATCCTGTAGAGCTGCACTTGTTGTCTCCATCTGGACATTTTTATTTGGAGAAATAAGCCCCAGCTGTCAGAATTTGCAGATTCACATACAGCAGTTCAGATGTGAAGATAAGCAGAAAACATCTCCTCAGGAAATTCCTTTAGATGTTATCTTGGTCATGTTTGTTTCTGTCAAACATTGATTGAAGGAACACAAACATGGACTTGCTGTTGGATTTAGTGCTGAAGTGAATGTGATAGAATATCCAGAATGTTAAACGAAAACATGCTGCAGCAAGGAAGCCGGATCAAAGTGTTTGTTTGATGAAAACTGACCCACTTTGTTGAGGGTAGAACTCAAAGGAGACACCCGAGGCACACCTTTGTGCCTGCTGAACCCTCCTATTACCAGCTAAGCTCCTGACTTCCACCTGTGCTCAGACTGATGATTTGAACGTTTTCAGTCGTCAATCATCACTCCTTCACTGCCATGTCTAGGACTGGGCAACACGGCAAAAAATGTTATCATGATAAAGTGTTTAGACCAACTGTCAAGTCATCAAGTCTGAAAACAGCTTTTTGCTCCTGAGTTACAGTTAATTGGGGTTTAAAGGTAAGAATTTTAATGTAAGATGTTCCCATGCTCCTGTTGTCTTGGAGTGTGTTATATGCTCAGAGTCAGTCATTTGTTGATGTTAGCTCACTCATTTCTAAGCTAATAACTGTCTTGGTTGCCCATAGCCATGATAACAGCCTGTGCACTGATTTTTTTAAATGTAAAGATCTAGGGTAATTTTTTCCTTACAGTCGCTGGTATTTTCAGTGATTCAAATACTGATGTCCGAGCTACAAGTCTTCATCGTTTCATTTAATCCCCCTCAGCTGCACTCACACTCCACATTAAGTTCATTTTGTGTCGGAATAGGCCCAGGTGCCAATATGCTGGTGCCCAGAGACTCCTTGTCAGAGCTTCCAAGCTTTTCAGAAACATATGGGTGATGTCACAGATGGTTGGTCCATGTACAGTCTATGGGATCATTCCACCCCTCTTAACTTTGTCAACCTAGAAATTTTGAAAAAGTTGGTTTAGTTTATTATTATTATTATTATTATCATCATTATTATTATTTTGTTACATTTTTTTGGCAGGGACAGCGTGCAAAAAGAGAAACAATGGTCTGTCAAGGACCCTATGCTTTGCACCAGATTATAGAATTTATGTGAATTTCAACCTGTAATTTAAAACAGACAGAGAAACTTAAATACAAAGTTACAAAGATTAGTGCAACAGTTGTATAATTAAGAAAAGAGAAAGTGCATAAAACACATACATTCACTCAAACTCATTATGTTTACTGCTAGCAGTGCACCCATAATGCCTTTGTTGTGAATCTAGCCTGGTCTTGGTCGTACTCTTGGCTTATTCTCAACCCGTTAAAATCTTATGTTGTTCTTATCTTGGTCTCCATACATTTTGCTCTTGGTTATGATTTGGTCTTGTCAGAGTAGTGACATGACATTGATACTGAGTTTGATACTACTAATATTAATACTTCTCTCTTGCTCCTCTACAGCCACAACATTACTCAATACCACCATTAGCTTAGAAATATAATCAGCTAACATGAGAAACCTGGCTTCAGGCACAATAAAGTACCCAACACAAACTTCCACATGCACAAATCTTACACATTTAAATGTCTAAACCACAGGTGTCAAACCATGTGCCATGGAGGGCCGAGACCCTGCAGGTTTTCTTTCCAACCAGTCACTAAAGCAGGTGATTTCACTGATCAGCATCCTTCAAATTGAGGGGAGGAGCTAATCAGTGAAATC
>JAQQAE010000681.1:0-30504 GCA_029823295.1 Pseudamia nigra
GAGGGAGGCAGGGAGGGAGGGAGGGAGGCACTGTTCGACAGGAAGTCAACAAACGGGCAAAGTGAAAGGAACTGAAGTGAGGGAACAAAATGTACACAAACATGAGCAGTAACACATAGTATTTGGGCATCTACAGGTATTACATATTTTACATTTAATACTCTGAAATAGTTTTCAGACTGATTTTGGTTAAATCATCCTTTACCGACTCCAGCTGCAAGTAAATATAAATTGCATTACTGTCAAGATGCTTATCACAAGTTCAGATAGGACATAATATTTCCATTTTTACTGTAAACTCATCCATGCGTAACAGTTTTACGCATTTTATGCTACATTTGACAGCAATCAGATGCATAAGAATTAAGATTGGACATTTGTTTTGTTTCAAGCAGTAAATTAACAAGATTAACATAATACACAATCCACAGAAAGAAAAAAATGAACAAAAATCCATATAATGAACAGAAGGTAAAACCCACGAACAAAATCATCGAGAAAAAAAAAAAAATCAAGTTTACAAAAAAACTCCAAAACATCAATAAAACTGAACAAAATAATTAACCAAATGTACAAAATGAAGTAAATAAAAACAAAAGTCAAATCAACTTAAAAAATACAAAGGAAAAAAAAAACCTAAAAACTATAAACTAAAAAAATGTAAAAAAAAAAAAAAAGAAAAATAACAAAGCTACAGCAATGTAGTTAAACTGATTTTTAAACTCTTTAAATGTGAAAAATAAAATGCATTTCAAGGAAGCTTGGGACTTGTTTCAGGTCAAGTTGATATTAAGCAGTAAATCAACAAAATTAACAAAAATGAATGAAATATTCTTGAAAATTGGGGGGAAATGTTAGCAAAATAATCCACAAGTTGACAAACACCAACAAATAATCATCAAAATGAAGTAAACTACTGACCAAAAAAAACCCAATAACCAAAGCAAATAAAATAAATTGTATTAAATGATCAAAAATCTAAGAAAATACAATTTTTACCATACAATATGTAAGGTATTATGTATCACACATTTACATTTAATGACATTGGTTTGAAGATTGAGGTTACATACAGAATCAGCATTGCGCTGATAAAGTACATTAACATTTTAAAGACAATGCTGATTCTTTGTTTGACGATGCTTAAAGCGCAATAAAACTAACAAAAAACCCAAAATATTCCACAAAATGAACCAATTATATTTACCCAACATGCAAATTTAAGTACAAAGTAAACAGACAAATATGAGTTGCAGTTGTAGCTTCAAAATGGTTTTAATGTGGATTTTAATACAGAATGTGTTGACTCCCATTGGAATTCAAAGGTAAGATTAATTATCTAACATTAAATTTAAGACATATAAAGACTTTTCAAGGACCTGTGGATGCCCAATAGGAGTGCGCTATGTGTCCAAAATGAAACCTCTAAGTTCAGACTCAATGACAATGCAATGAATTGTATTACGGATCATCTTAATATGCCACAGCATCACAATTTTATACTCTAGACAATTTATGTGTAAGTGGGGAGTCGCACAATGTGAAACTATGGTGGCAGAGACAACTGAGCAAAGACATTACACAGGACAAATGACAGAAACTACTGTCAGGTCATGGACATGATGAAAAGGAAGCAGGGGGAAGTTTATACAATATCAGATCATACACAGGTGCCATCATACTCCAACCAGACTCCACAGAACCAAACTGCTGAAGAACAGCCTCTGTTCAAAGTGTAAAACCGAGGTGGGATGCTTCCTGTTCTGTATGTGGGAAATGTTCCTTAGTGGTACCACTCTGATGCAATGTTCTTAACATTCTAACCCTTCAATGTTTTTGTATTCGTCTAACAGTTTGTAGAGGGAGGGGCTTTAAGCTTCTAAAGTTTGTATCATAATAAACGCTTGAAGGAAGACTTGTTAGTACCTTAAGACATGTGATTTCATTGTATACTGATTTGTTGTCCACAAAGTCCAAAATGTTTGCCTGAGTGGACAAAAACACTGATTGTGAAAAGTTGTTGTTTTTCACATTTATTATAGTTTTTGGGCATCATTTTCAAAATACTGTTTTTAAAGGATGAATTTCTATGTTTTATGTTGAAAAATGCATAAAATGGGGATAAGCGTCCACAGACACATAAGGCTTATACTGTACAAATAATCAATTGTATAAAAAGGTGTGAAATGCTAATTACCATTAACTTACTCCTGAAGGCATACAAAAATAAATTCACCAGTGTACAGTATATATGTACTCAGAAGTTTTGGCAGCAATTTGTGCAGTTCAAGGGAGAAAGATGTTCAGATTATGGTCAGAGATTGACAGAAATCTGACAAAAATCAGTTAAGATAATGAAGGTCAGAACTGAACCAGCTTGCTGTTTATTGAAAAATCAGACTGGTTGTCAGCATTCAAAGCCTACTCCACTTTTTAAAAACTGTCCACACAAAATATGAAATAAATCCACTAATTAATAGTATATATTTATGAAGCTGAAAGATTAATTATTTGCAAAATGGTGCGCTGTTATTTTTATATCCTACATGGGGTTCAAGCAAAAAAAAAAAAATCATTAAACAATGTCACTTAGCCTATATACATTAGAAAATAGCTATTAATTAATTTTCCAACTTATTTATAGGTGCTTGACCATTTAAGGGCTAAGCAGCTGGTATGGCTCAGCGATCCCCCGACTCTAGAGTTATGTTGAGTGGGACTGTGAGTGTTCCAAAAGGAGCATTTTTTTGTCATCATGGTCCAACTAATAACTGCATCCAGAATCATTTTGAGGCACTGAGACAGAGATACGTGCCCGAGTAGGAAGGATTACGCAGATGCAATGGAGGAGACAGCATGTCATGAGTCCACGCTCAATAAAAGGTCACCATGAAGATGGATTTGCCTCCTGGGACCAATTCTGGACTCACATAAAGACTGATCGAGATTTGTTTGGATTGTGACAGTGATCTGAAATGAACCCTGTTATAACTGCTTACTAATCCGTGTAGGACAGACTTTGTAATGGAGGGCATGTTCATTTATGTAGTGCATTATTTAACTGCATATTTTTAATTTCCCTTACTTATTTAAAATGCTTTTTCTTCCTGCTTACCCGAAGGTATGTCTATGTGTTTGTGAAATTTTAATATTGTGGAACTGAGGCTTCCAAATAACCAGTGCAGTGTGCCTTTCGATTGTCTTTTTTGTATTGCTTTGTTTTTTGGTTTCTTTGCTGTGATTTATGTAAAAATGCAAAATTTAAAAAAAAAGAAAATCCCAAATGATTAAAAAAAAAAAATCTCAAAGTTGCCACGAGCTGCAGAAGTCAAACATGACAGGATCTCAGGAAGAGTTACATTAATTACCGCATGCAGACATTCCCATGACAAATAACTGTAATTTGATTTAATGGACGAATAAGCAAAGGCCTTCAGTCAGCTACACGCTGAAGCAGATTCATAGAATTAACTCACACCAATGTGCAAACACAACTTCCAGGAGCCAGAAACAGACTATACTTAATCTGCAGAAAACCTCAGAGGAGTATAAAAAACTTTAAACATGCAATAAATAAAAGGCAAGCAAAATGTGCCACTAAATAAATTACTATATATAGGTCTGGACAGATAATGATATATTCATAAAGCTGGGCAATACAGCCAAAAAGTTTAAGACTGTAGCGCTTTTTATAACATTTAATATCAATAATTATCACTAAAAATTTCCTATTTTAGTTTTTAAAGGCTGGGTTTTGGTTAAAAATCACCTCTGAGCTTTAAAGAAGCAAGATGAAAACAACAAAAACACACAAAAATGTGGGGGAAAAAAAAAAAACAGCTAACAAGATGAAAACAACACAAATGATACAAAAAGACTGAAGTGTAAAAGATGCAATGGGACACAAACAGTGAAACAGATGCAAAAACATGAAAAAGTCTGAATGACAAAAGAAGACACAGGGCAAGAATGGCACAAAAAAGAAAAACTGCAAATGATAAAACAATTTTCATAACAATAATTTTCAGTTCAATGGATATGGTGAGAAAAACAGCTTTGCACTGCATGTACATTCCATTTTCTACCACGTTTGAAAATCTTCATAAGGGCGCTGCATTAAAGGAGAAATAAGCCCTTGTCATCATTTTTATCTCAACTATTAACTAGAAAATTTGCAATCTCTGAAGAGATTGTGTGAGATTCCTGAGTTATTCATTCAATTCCTATAGGAAAAAAATTGGTCAAAACAGTTTAAGATAATTACAAAATTATAAAGATTAGAATTATGAAAAGCAAGAGAATACTAGTCCTGAATGAACTGAACAATGTGAAGTTTGAATGGCTTGAATAGGACAAAAAATGTGGTAGTAGTTAAACGACAAAAAACATACGAAAGTGGAAGAATATTAAAGATTCAAAACAGCAACAGTGGGACTGCTGCATGACTCAGCAATCTCACTAACTATTATGTTGCCCTAGATTGTGTATTAATCACTAAAAGGATAATTTATTGTAAACGCTATGACTGCTGGCCACACCTCTTTTCTGTGACCACACCCCTTTCTGTTGTTGCCATGGATACAATTATGCATCATGACTTGCTGGGGTCCCAGAATGACCTTGGCCTTAATGATGGTTATAGTGCTCCTGGAGATGACTTCACATTCAAGGTTAGATTTAAAATGCCTGTGTGTGTTTCTCCATACAGTGACTCTTCTAATAGCTTGGAATAATTTTATTACAAACAGTATTGTAAGGCTGAGATTTACAAAATGTCTCTTTTAAATGTGAATTTATGATTGTCATACTAATGTCTAGTGCAGCATTCCCCAAATCATTGTCAGTGCAAACCCTAAACAATAAATGTGTCATCTCCTTCAGAAAATCTATTAACTGACATCATATCTACTTTGTGTGTTTAATATTTCAAGCAATTGCAATACAACAACTACTGTATGTAATATTGACAGAAAGCCTACTATCAACTCATCTAGAGGACGTTAATTGTGAATAAAATGTCACACAAATTGTCCAAAAAAAAAAATGCTTGAGCAACAAAGCAGTACTGTACATTTTCAACTCTACAAACTTCACACCTACTCAGGTTAATATTTAACTTATGTAATAGCAGCTCATGGAGGTATTATTATTGGATCATGAGGAAATAACAGGCACAGGCACCATTTTTGGTTCCCTGATTGTTTCAAATAAAGAAACTTCTAGAATTGTGCAAAATATTCCATATTTGTCTCAATCACAATTCTAACTTTGCATCTACTATTCCACCCGCAGGAGACTCAAGTCTCATCCTGTAGCAGCCAGGTATTATTTATGTTGAACAAAGAGGACAGGCAGTTTTCATTTTAATTTAGAGACTTACAGATCAATGGAGAACTGATCCCAGCACTAAATGCATCGGTATGAAAAGCAGATTTACTCTTTTCAATGCTTTTACTACTTCGCAGAGTCTCCTGTTGCCACTGCAGAAATGTGACAGCACGTCTAATTGCTGTGATTCATTCAAGGCACAATCAAGAACAAACTAACTCAGCAACTTTCACACACACACACACACACACAGTTCTGGCATCTCCACCTCTGGCATCATAAACACAGCAGACTTTGAATGTTCAGATATGGATGATGGGCTGGACCACTGTCAGCAGCATTTAACACCCAAACTGAACCATATGATAATTTAACACAGGTTTTAGTACAGTGACCGTTGTACTTATCATAATCTTCTTCTTCTTCTCCTTTCGGCTGCTCGCACTATATACTTTGTCCACATCGTCAGGTAATTCGCTTACAAAATATTTTCTTATTGCTGAATACAAATGCATTTTTTTGGATTAATGAATAATGATCACAATAACAAAGCGATTACCTTACAGATAAATTAATATGAATGATATTAGGGTTGCAGAGGGGCTGAAAATTTCCAGTAAATTTCTGGACACTTTTCAGAAGCTAAGCTGGGGAATTTTGGAAATAGTCAAAATTAGAAACTTTCCATGGGAATTATGGGAATGAACCTGGAATTTACTAAATTTAAAGTTGGTTTTAAAGCACACTGCTGACTGCAGGGATATTAAGGCCACGCCCCCTTCATGCACTGTGCATTCCTCCATCACATGTACAGATAGATACAGAGTTCTAGAATCCTGGACTACTGAAGCCACATTTTTGAGTCTGTAGACTACACAAAATGAAGTTTTGATGATGTTATGGGGTAAATATACTTGATGTATGGTATTAATGTTTAACTTATAAATATCACATGAAAATGTATTCATACAGTGGATAGCAAACTCCTAAGCTGGATGCTGAATGTAAGGTATAGGCTACTCCAAGTCACTGACCATTTCAGAGGCTCCTAATCATGATGCTACCTACTTCAAATGTGATGCTGAGTTTTCTGGCTCCTGCACGATGTTTTTCTATAAATCAATTAAATCAATTATAAAATATTTTGAAGGCCATTCAAGATGTTTGTCTATGTTAACTATTTATATGTCCATTCATGCCATTAAAAAATGTTCAGGGTTCTGGAAATCATCTGTGGGTGTGACGGGGGAAATGTACAGTGCACATAGGGGGCGTGGCTTCAACACGCCTGCAGTAAGCAGTGTGCTGTGTACAGGTGACTGAGGGACAACACAGATGTTCTCATGTATACTTGTGTGAAATCTGGTTGTTTTAGTCAAAAATATTCTTCCCCAACTATGTTTAAAATTCCTGTTAAGGGCCAACCTTCAACTTTGTGAATTCCAAGTTTATTCCCATGGAAAGTTTCCAAATCCAAAACTACAGTTACATGTTATAGCTTGATATACTGTACCTTTTACATTGCTGTGAAGTGTTTTTTATCTTCATTGGTTTAATTTTTTTAATGTCTGCTGTTTCAAATTTCATTTTCACTGTCTTTTATGACATTATTACTGTTTTACATCGTTTTCAGTCTCTTGATTTGCTCACTTTGTGTTCATGTCACATTTCTGTCATTTCATTTTCACCGACTCATATTTATGTGTTGTGCATCTCTTGCATCTTCAATAAGATCTTTGAACTTTTTACCAGACTCATATTTTATGCCATTTTTATCTTGTGGTGTTATGTTTTTTGCTCTTTTAACATGACTTTTGACTCTCTATAGTTTAATCTGTTAGGAATATGTTTGAAGTATGACCTATTTCACATCATATTTCTGACAGCATCCAGCTAACATTTTATCTCGTCATGTCTGTTTTATGACACTTTCATCCTTTACATCATATTTTTCTTTCTCATATTTTTGAAAATTTTACCCCGTTTTTGTCTCATGGAGCGCCTTCCTTAATTTATTTTCTTTTTGTGTAGGTTTTGTCATGTTTCATCATTACCAGATGAAATAAAACCACTCAGTTTAAAGTTTGCGGTGAAAAATGATCAGCATATACACATATGTTTACTGTGAGTGCACCTTCCAGAACACAAATCATACTGCAGTTCCACTGCAAATACCAACACACCTACAGCACAACACCACACCTGGCCTATGGTATCTGCAGCCATTCACACAACAGTGACAGACAAGAGGCCAAAAGTCTCAACACTCTGATGGAAAAAACACTCTATAAAGCCTTATCTTTGACTTTCTGTGTCCACGCCTCATCATGCATGTCAAACTGATCATGCTTCCTACCTCGCTTGTAAACACACCACCTGAGCTGATGAAACATAATTGACCTAAACATAAAAACACGAAAAACTGGTGGTATATCTGGAGTTAGGAACTAGTTACATAATAACCAGGTTCACGTGCACAAAACAATCCACTGTTATGCAGTTTTTGGCTTCAAACAGTTGCACTAATTGGAGAACTAAGCATCAATTATCTTTAATTTGCAAAGATTGCAAAATTAGACCGCATTTATTATGTACTAAGTTACTTATAATCAGATAGCAAATCAAACTGCAATTCATGAAATGCGAACTCTCTTGACATTGGTACAGCATGAAAGATTTATTGGCTTATTTTTTATGTCATACCATAAAACTAATTTATGCTGCAGTTTAGTGAAACTGCTTTAAAATGTGGCCACTTATAATATCTAAAATATCGAGTCTGTCAATTACTCACACTCAGTTTGAATTACACCTTACTCCCCATGCAGGATTTTCTGATAATAGGTGCAATATGACAGGATTTTTCAGGTTTTGGGCGATTATAGAGTTTTATCTCAGTTTTATGTTTACGTTCAGCTCTGTGGGATAAAACCAGCAAGTTAATAGTTTTTTAAGCTGCATTTTTTTGGGCAGATACCACAACATCAAGACTGTAGTCATACTCTGCAAAACCTCATATTTCTAATCGAATTATGCAAAGTTGTATGTGAACTGTGGAGCAATAATTCTCATAAGCGACACCAACACTGAAGTAAAAACAGTCTTTTTCAGAATTAGGGTAAAAATGTAAATATTGTGTGCATGGTATGTTACGCCGTGTATCTTAAACAGGAGAAACATCATAGTCAGCAACAGGTTCAACCACACAGATGTCACCCTGCCAAGCTCCCTGTTATCAATCTGTAGGACTTTTTCAGCTTTTCAAACTTTTTCAACTCAACACCCAAGCAAGAACATGCTCCTTGGGAAAAAGTGTGAAAACAATTTATAGGCACAACACATATTTCAATTTCTTGAAATTGAAGACACATAAAGCAGTTTATGACTCTTTAAAACACAATATGTAAGAATTAAGGTTGAACCGGTTGTTACATACATAAGCACTAAAACAAAAAAATGAAATAAAACAAAATCAATTAAATGAGCAAAATGATTTACAAAATGGCCAAAAATGGGTGAGTTTATATTTATGACTTTATCATCTGTGTCTACATTTTATATAACCCCTGAATATTGATGACTAATACTTGCGTGTTATTTAAGCTTTTATCCTGTACCCACGGCACATGCTCATCATCTTGTTATTAGTTTACTGTATTTACATATTAAGCCTGAACAATGCTTCTATTTCTAGTAGCTGCTGGGATGCATTTCACTGCCAAGTACCTGTACCATGCAATGACAATGAAGTCTGTGTACAGAATCTCTGTCAGTTCAAAGTCAAAGTTCATATCAGATATCACTACACATTTTACATGAAAATAGCACTTGCCTCTGAGTCTGCTCGACATATCAGTCAGAACAGGTTTCTACTGAAAATGTAACAAGGAACCAAATAAAAACAGGGAAAACCAATGAAATAAAATACTCAGTGCAAAAACCCAGATTGATATTAAATATTGTGAGTCAAAGAAGTAGTAGAACGTATATAAGTAAGCTAATACATAAATAACTACAGTTTACACCTGCATATCCATCGTGCAAATGTGCACCCAGTGTGTCACAGTCCTGACTGAACCTATGCATCAAATCTTTTCAAAAATGATTTACAATTGCACTTTTAAGTTCATTATCCACACTTCTGAACAAAATCAACCCTCCATCTGCAACAGCCCTCCAAGTTTAAAACCCTGTCTGAGAATATGTGCATGCATGTTGCCAGGCAAGTAGGTCAAAAATTTCTTGCTTTTTAGTTGACAAGATCAAGATTAAACATCTCCTGTACTGTTAAATATAGATAAGCATTTCCATTTTCATGCAACACTATACTACAATACCACAAAAGCCTACAGGTAATAACTGTAGTTTTACTCCACTACAAGTGCCTGCAACCTCAAGTTCCTTTACGTCATGCATACAAAAACATACAGCTTGGGAAAAATGAAGAGACCACTGTTTTAATTACATACGTAAGTGACTAAGTAAATTCAGTGGACAACCACCCCCCCCCCCACACAAATTATTAAATAAGCTGGTAAACCTTCTTTTACCAGAAAATTACAACTACAAACACAATTAAAATCAATGTTTTTCATCAGCAATTCACTCTGTTTTTATGCCAATCCTGTTGCAAAAATGCAACCTGCATAGATCTGACTGGAAATTCAATCTGGACACTTCAGTTTTCCACAGCGACATGTCTGAAAATATTATATATAAAAGAATGTGATGTGAAAAAGTACAACACTGACAGACAACAATATTTAAATTTTTTGCATGTATTAAATAGCAATAAAATAAAGCATTGAAAGGGAGCCATTCAACAGCAGAATTTGTACTTCACATGCATTTCTACCCAAGTAACATTCTGAATTCAGCACTTTTACTTATAATGGAGTATTTCAACTTGTATGCAAGTAAAAGATGTTAGTATTTTTTCCATAATCGCTACCTTTGCCATCAGTTTTGCTTGGAAAGATCAGTCACTGAGCCAGAAATACACAATTAAATCGTATCAGTTTACAGTAGAAATATAGAAGTTTAATCTTAAATAGTTTCTGGTATTAGCAAAGTGAGCAATTATCTGCATACAGTAAAAAAAATTGGAGCCATTTGTGAGAGCTGGCCATGTTGGGCCTGGCGGTGTAATATTCAAAACTTGACAGCGCGATAACCTCACTAACGTTAGCCAGCTAGCAATGTTAGCTTTGAGATTGACATTGTATGCGTTTCTTTCAAACGCCCGTATCGTTAGCTAGTTTCCAATTGAGGCTGCTTAACACATTCAAATGGCGTTAGCTCGTAGCCAACCTTGGTTCTGACCAGGAATGTCAAGGTTTCGTGGAGAAAATGTATCATGTGCACAGCTAGCTGACATTAGTGCTACGGCTACCGCGGGTTAGCTCACCAGTTAGCCACCACCAGCTAACTAGCGTTGTGTGCAACACAAGAAGATCATGTGTGAAAACAGTGGTTATAATGTCTAAGTTCACATATGTGTTGGTAAGATAACGTTACCTGGGCGGGCTTGGGCGATCAGCCATCATCCCAGATGTAAATACAGGGGCAGTGCTAATGCTGCTACCGTTAGCTAGCGCTCACAGACTGACAGACTGACCGGGCAGGGGGAACACACACCGTCCCGAGCTGCAGCCGACCGAGTGGCTGATAGCCCTCCGATCGGAGTACTTTACCTTGATCCTCTGCGGTTCGCAACGGAGACGGAGGCGAGGAGTTATCCTATGTTTGGAAATCTACCGGGCTAACTGTAAGCTACCTCCAGCTCGGCGCAAACAGCTTTTCTTCCCCCAAGCAGAGCAGCGGCGGAGCAGCAGGAAAATCTTGGCCTGAAACAGCCAAACCCACGAGTACCAGCGGAATAATCCTCAAACTCCCATTAATAACAAAATACGCCTATATAAAACGATTAGACTAACGCAATTACATTCCCGTTACTGATTTAAGTGCTTGTCTTCCCCAACCCCCGGGATTTTATGTTTTCCTTAGCTCTTTTCTGATCCGGGGCTGTTTCTTTTCACCCTATTGTCAACACTGCTGGGCTGAGACCATGGCACACATAACAGAGACGCACCGTAGCGTGCTAGACGGGGCTCACGGCGACGTACGACGCTGATTGGCTGCCGGGAGCAATGCCCATTGTTGAGATTGGGCAGACACGGACGTCAATCAGCCGACTGGGAACGGAGGCTCTGAATGTGTCGGTTAGGTGGGGAAGGGACAAGGAAAGCGATCGGGTCAGAAAGTAAAGTGTGCGGAGTGTGTCAGTCGCTCACTGTGCAGGAATGAGGCTCGACCCGTCCGAGGCCCGGCCCGACCCGGCCCGGCCCTCCTACCCTCACTCTGTGTCGGCTTCCCGGGATTCCTGTGCAAACCATGAGATTTACACGGGATATGCAAGTTGGAAACCGCGGCGAGTTACATAACTGTGATATATCGGTCTGTTTGGGAGTAAAGCTAATGCTAAGTGTACCAAACGGAGGCTTCGGACCCAACATGGGTCGTGGAGCCGTTCCTATTGGGTCGCCCGTTTCTTAATTCATTTGTTATTTTATTATTTTGTCTTGTTTTTTCCAACCTGCGGAATAGTGACTTCGTTTCTGTTGATTACTTAAATTTTGGCAATTTTCTTCCTTTTACACGAGTTGTTTTTCTTCCTGCTCATTTTCATAATTTCATTCATTACATGTATTGTGATTGTTCCCATTTTGGTAAATATTTTGTTCTCTTTTTGTACAGTTTGTCGATTATTTTGTTCCCTTTGGTGAATTTCTATATTCTTTTGTCAACTTTTTTTGATTTACTTGTGTATTTTTGTTCATTTAGTGCATTACTTTTGGTTAATTCAGTCATTTTCTGGAGTAATTTCTCCATGTGTGCATTTTGTGTATTTCTATTCACTTATTTTCTTGATTTACTTTGTTTGGTTTATCATTTTGTCAATTTTTCCACATTGTTAATTTTTGTATTTTTTTGTTTATTATTTGGTTATTTATTTTCTTCATTATGTCTGTTATTAATTATTGTTTACATTTTCTTGATTAGTTTTTCAGTTAAGTTTTGTGTATTACTTCGAACTTGCACATTCTTTACTATTTAGGTCTAGAGTCATGTTAAAATCATTCAAAAACAAGTTGATAGGAACAGGTCATTTTATTTGCGATTTTTTTACAACAATCAGCTTTTGCAAAGAGTTAACAACATTAATTTAAATAAGTGACAAAATCAAACACGAACGATATAAGCAACAACATGAACAAAATAAATAAACAAAAAATTAATACAACAAGCAACAAAATGAACAAAAATAAAGAACAGAAGCAAAAAAAATTGATAAACAATAATCAATTGGAATCAAAAATGAACAATATAAGCAACAAAATCAACCAAATGAACAAAAATTAATAATATAGCAACAAAATGACTGATGAAGTCAACAAAAATGAAGAGCAAAAGTTACAAAATGAAAAAAGTGTAAAAAAAAAAAAATTAATATAGCAACAAAATAATCAAATGAAGAGTAAAAGTTACAAAATGAAAAAAAGTTTTAGAGAAAAGTTAAGCATATGAGCCACAAAATGAACCAAAAAAAAAAAAAGTGCAACAAGCAACACATGAACAAAATGGTCCAGAAAATCTAAGAATACAGACTGAGACATTAAAACATGTCCATTTTGATTGGAGATGAAGAGGAGACAAGTGTGTCAGTAAATGTCCCGCAAGGACGTCACAGTCAGAGATCTGGAGAGTTCAGCGACACTCGTGGGACCCCAGGCGTTAAAAGCAACCGTCCTGTTTCTGGTGACCATCAGGAAGCCGTTGGAGTTGAAGTTGCCGGGAATGTTTCCCACGTCAAGCCAGACAAACGGAGCCACAGAGTCGGTGTGGAGGGTAACGCTGTACCCCAACTTCTCCTGCTGCACCTTGGCCTGTAGGGAAAAACGCAGCATTAGGTTCGAGTCAGACTGATTCTTTCATGTAACTGTACATGTTCAGGGTTCTCACTCTTTTCTTAAAATTATTTTTGAGGACATTTTCAGCTGCAACAGTATGACCGACAAGTTATTACACTGCTACTACATACTCCTGATGCATCATGTTCACAGTGACGGACCAACGCCAGAACCACTCTTCAACTCATAAGTCACTAGTTTCGTCTCTAGGTGCTTCTTTGAAAAAAAAAAAAAAAAAAGGAAGTATGGGATCTGAACAGTCACTAAAAATAATTAAGCTACTTAAAAAGATGAACAAAATAACACCAAAATGTAAGAAAATATGCAACAAAATGAGCAAAAATAATCAAGTAAGTTAAGAAAAATTAACAAAATAACCCTAAAATTTAACGAAAAAAAAGCAGTGAAATGAGAAAAATGACCAAAATTATCAAGTTAAAGATGAACAAAATAACACTAAAATGTAAGAAAATATGCAACAAAATGAGCAAAAATAATCAAGCTAATAAAAAATAACAAAATAACCCTAAAATTTAACAAAAAAAAAGCAGCGAAATGAGAAAAATGACCAAAATTATCAAGTTAAAAATGAACAAAGTAACACTAAAATGTAAGAAAATATGCAAAATGAGCAAAAATAATCAAGTTAATAAAAATAACAAAATAACCCTAAAATTTAACAAAAAAAACCAAAATAAACAGCGAAATGAGAAAAATGACCAAAATTATCAAGTTAAAAATTAACAAAATAACACTAAAATTTAACGAAAAAAAAAACAAAATGAGAAAAATGACCATATTTGGCCATTTGCTAATATTATTGCTCATTTTGTTCACATTTGTTCAATTTATTGATTAAATCGTTCATTTTTGTTAACATACTGGATTGTTTTCTTGCTTTTTACTTATTTTGTTCATTTGCATTCATGTTAATGACGATTTATTTGACTACTTTGAACAGTTTTGTTCATTCTTTCGATTATTTGCTTATTTTGTTCATTTAGTTACTTTACTATATTTTTCCTCATTTCGTTGCTTAGTTTATTCATTTTCACACTTTGAATATTTTGCTCAGTTTTTTTATTTAACTGATTATTTTTCAATTTCAGCTTTTTTTCCCTCCTACCCGTTGAGGCGAAGCAAAATGTCACAGAGTAGAAGTTGATTTATGTAATCACAAATGTATCTAAATAAGAGTAAAAAGCATTCTGCAGAACAACTACTCTCCAAAGTACTTTTTAATGGGGAAAACTACTCAAGCACATCTAAAGGAGTTGGACAGAATAAAGACTTAAAGGGGGTGAATACTTGTGCAACAGTTAATGTTCCATCACATATTTTTAATTAACAGACATTACTTTGTAGAAATCTCTTTTCACTTTGACATTAAAGAGTTGTTCTTTGTACATTCTGGTCAATAAGCTAAATTATATTTCTTACTGTAATGCTGGGTTTGCGGAGCCCCTGGGCGTCTTTGGGGGAACACAGGAAGTGATAGTTGGACGGACCCCGGTGGACGCCGCCGCCGTCCTCCAGGTGGAAGGTGAGCAGACAGGTGAGGCGGCTGCAGCGTCCACATCCTGTTAGCAGCTCGTCGACTGGCCGTTTGAAAATAACCCGAGCGCTGCCGCCGGGCACAAGGAGCGGGTCTGATTTTATAGAGCACACAGAATCCAGATCAGACCAGGAGTAAACCGACACCTGGGGGGGAAAAAAGGACTGAACGTAAGAACATTTACAACAAAAGAAGCAACGTGAACAAAAATGAGCAAAGCAACCATGAAAACAAACTACATAAAAATGAAAATGAACACAATATGCAACAGAATTGACACAAATGACCAAAGTAATTAAGTAAATCAACATGAAGTTAAAAGAAGAAAATAAACCAAATAAGCAACTAAATGTATAAAACAATCTAGAAAATGGATCCATAAAGGTGTAAATAAAGATGTGCTGTTTACTTTCTATTAGGAATAAAATACAGATTAATAAGATTTGCAAATCATTACATTCCGTTTTTATTAACATCACAATTTTTTGAAAGTGGTGTTGTCGATTGTCGTCATACGCTAACCTGCCTCATGTTAGGTTGCAATAACAAAAGCACCTGTTTTCACCATTATCTGCATTGAATGCAGCGGTTACAAAGACTGACAAACCAAACTGTGCAAGTGGAACAAGTTGTCAGCTCATCACATTATGCCCCTAAGTCAAAGTCATATGAATCCAGGTATGGATTTTAGCTGTGGGTAAGCTCACACTACCGATTTCCAATGTCATGCAGGATATTTGTACTGTGGTGTGATAAATGCAGTGGTTACAGAGGGCTAAAAACCTCTAAATTTGCCTTCTTGAACATGTAAATATGTGCCAGTTCTCTTTCCTTCTGTGTGTAAACAAATGCACATGGCTCACGTCACATTAATTTACAGCAGTAGTAACAGACAATTACAGCTTGACAACTGCAGAGCCACCGAGCAGTGCTGTTTTAATGACTTCATACCACTGCCTGTAGCTCCAGGTCTTTACTCAGGTCAGAAACAGCGTAGATGAGCAGCGTGTCGTCGTCTTCAAAGCCGATGGGAAGAACATCAGCAAAGAAGTTCTGAGCAAAATAATGAAGCATTTTCCACTTTCCTCCAAACTCTGCAGGAACAAACAGAGAGAAACAGAGAGACCCTATTTTATTTTTCTAACTTCAGTTGATGATAGGTTTGGGGGTGGAGTTTTGTTCATGTTGTTGCTTTCATGTTGATAGGGTTGATTTTTTTTGGTTCATTTTATGTTCATTTTGTTAATTAGCGTACATTTTTTATTAATTTTGTTGACTTTTGTGATCACTGTTCATTACCTTGTTTTTTTATATTCATTTTGTGAATTATTAAGTTCGTTTTGTACATTGTTAATTTATTTTGGTCATTTTCTGTTCATTTTCCTGATTATTTTGTTAATTTTGTTAATTGTTATGTAAAATTCTTTTTGGTTCATTTTGTATTTTTGTTTTGCCGTTCTCTCACCTACAGACGACCATGAAGGCGCCTGCCAGATGTCGTTGAGCTGCCAGTAGAGGGCGCCCATGGTGAGTCCTTTACCATCGATGATCTCGGATTGACTCCGTCGATAAAACTCGGTCTGAGCTTTCACACACTGCGCCTGCATCACCTGCACAACCAGAACATTCAGTCATACATGTGAGATGAACATTAAAGGACCAGATAGATGGATGGATAGATGGATGCATGGATGGATAGACAGATGGATAGATGGATGGGTGAGTGGTTGGATGGACGGATGAGTGGGTGGATGGGTAGGTGGATGCATGGATGGACGGATGGATGGATGGACAGACGAGTGGGTGGGTGGATGGATAAATGGACAGAGATGGATGGGTGGGTGGATGGATGAATAGACAGACGGACTGATGGGTTCGTGGATGGATGAATGGACAGAGATGTGTGGATGGATGGATGAACGGACAGACGGACGGACGGTTCAGGTGGTTTTGTGTCGACCTGCGTGATGTACAGCGTATGTTTGAACGCCTCCAGTGGCGCGGAGGAGTTCGGCAGGTGGAAATGCAGAGCAGCCTGTAGTAACATCTGCTGGTTTCCGTTTTCATGATGCTGACGATGTGATGAGAAGAGACTGTCGTAGCTCCAGTCCTCTTTCACAGAAACCTGCAAAAATACATAATAAACAAAGAAAACCATTGAAAACTGGGCTCTGACCTGAAAAAAACAAAACAATAACAAAAAACACATCACTAGGTCCTATTTCTAACTGTGGATTATAGCTATTACACACTGCATTGTAGTCATATTATGAAGTTTTATTCTAGATATATATTCTAAAAATTATTTTTATCTTTTTAATAGTGTTGAATGTCCTGCTATTTGCATGTTCTGACCTTAAAGAACTCAAAACCACAAGTAACATTTTTAACTTTTTCTTCTTTTATATAACTTTGTATATTTTTTCTTTTGCATATTTATCATCTTGTTGCATATTTTGCAACTTTTCTTTTTATTGTCTTCTGCCGTATTTTTGTTTTATTGCATATTTAATGCAGAAAGTCAAGTATAATTTATTCATCTTTTATTGATTGTGATACATTTTTGCTCATTTTATGGAATATTTGGCTCTTTTAATAATTTAATTCATTTTTTAATCATTTTATTACTTTGTTTATTTAAAAAAATCTTTAAAGATGTATTTTCATTTTTAGAACATTTTCTTGACAATTTTAGTTTGTGGATGATTTTGCCCATTTTTCATTTTGTGGATAATTTTCATTTTTGGTTCTTTCACCTCTTTTTTTTAAATATTTGTCCATTTTGTGTTCATTTTTCATAACTGACTTAACAAATTTGTTCATGTTTGTCAATTGTCTTCATAATTTTCTTTATTTTGGTTTGTTGTCTTGATAATATTGCTCATTATTTGTTAATTTATTTTAATTTTGTACTGTACGTAGTTTGGTCCTTTTTGTTAATTTAGTGTCTTCTGGTTTGTTTTCTTCGTAGAAATGCTCATTTTTACTCATTATTTGTTTGGGGTTTTTTTATTTCATTTTGACTTCACTTTGTCACAACTACCTTAATATTTCTGTTCATTTTTGTTTGTTTTCTTGAAAATATTGTTAATTTTTGGTCCCGTGTGTTTCTGAAAACTCTTCAGTCTACAAATCCTGACCTCAGTTGCATTATAATCAGTGTAAAGATTAAACTAGAGCATTAGATCTTTCTATATTATGAAAATCTTGTAGCGATTATTTGAAAAGACAGATCTATTTTTGAGTACAAAGTAAAAGTAAATGTGGAATAAATGAGAATGGTCCATGCAGGTTTTGTTTGTTTACCGGCTGCAGAGTGGAAAACGAAGGCCAGGACTGGAAGCCGTACTCCGAGGCAAATCGTGTCCGAGGGAATGTCGTCCAGTCCCAGCAGTCGAGGACGTAGCTGTAGAAGTGCGTGTCCCCGTAGTGCGGATCGTACGGATTCGAAGCCACCCAGCCCTCCTGCTCCGACTCCAGCCCGTTCGTCGGACTGGAGACGAGGAACGGGCGACTTGGATCCTCCTGGAGAAGATGCACATCCATGTTTCCCCTGCACTTTCATTATGCATTCAGTCTAAAATATAAACATGCTCTAGGTTCTTTAACACTTTTTCTTATGAACTCTTTTGTGGCAGTTTTGAACAATATCATGTGACTCTTGGGTGTACGTGTGGAGGTGATGTGTGTCATTAGTTTCTCAATTAGCATAGTAACTTTCGGGTTAATCAAGTCGGGATGTGACATGTCAAGGACTCGCCTGTTGTACCAGAACCCGTATGTTGTTAACATAAAGCGTCACATAGTCCTTCAGGTATGTCGACCTCTCAGAGTCTGGGATGTTGAACCAGTCTGTGGCCAGAGCTGCTTCATTCTCATTGTTTCCACTCCAGATGATTATTGATGGATGAGACTTCAGACGCTGGACCTGATGTTTGACAAAAAGACTCAACTACGTGATCACTGCGGAGTTTTACACTAGATAGATGGAATAATGTTGTTTAATTCTAATTTCTAACCTGACAATTTCTGTTTTGGCGTCGGACACTATGAACAAACTCACCTGTTGGACGACCTCTTCTCTCACCGTCTGTATGAAGTCGTCCTCAGTTGGATACATAGCACAGGCAAACATAAAGTCCTGCCAAACCTAAAGACACACAATGCTGCAGTCATGAGGGCAGCTGGGTTGTGTTGTTATTTTGGCCAGAAGTGACCATATCTACCAATCAGTCATAACATTAAGACCACTGACGGTGAACCAGAAATAATGTTAACTATCTTATTACAATGGTACCTCATTACAATGAGTGGGTAGTATATGTGAGGCTGCAAGTACACACATACACTACCGGTCAAAAGTGTTAGAAACCCCCCCCCCCCCCATTTTTCCATTTGATAATTGAAATTCAAGAAGTTCAAGTCCAATGAATAGCTTGAAACGGTACAAAGGCAAGTGCTGAACTGCCAGAGGTTAAAAAAAATTTAAGGTTACCCAAAACTGAAAAATAATGTAAATTTCAGAATTACACAAATAGGCCTTTATTCAGGGAACACGATATGGGTTCACAACTTAAGGCTGTTCTGCACCAATGGAGGTTGATCAAGCCTTAAGAGTTGATGCTACCAGTTCCTAGAGGTGTCCCTGGTTTTCTTGTTTAATTACAACCCCCGTCTGAATAAACACAGTGTTGGAACACACTGCGATACCTTCATGAGCATTATTTGAACAGTATTGTACTGCAGAAAGCATTGTGTTGCTATAAAAACAGTGAGAAAAAGGCAGTTAACAATGGAAGAGAGACAGACCACCATGACACTTAAAAAAATCTGTGGTTCAAAGTTTTCTCTTCACAGCTGAAACTGAGACTTGCTTACTACGGCCACTATTAATCTGTGCTTGAAGTCGTTGTCCTGTGAGCCGCCTATCACACAAGCTGCTGACTCTCCAAAACTTGTCTTCTGATTCTGGGGTGACTTTGGGTCTGCCAGACCTCTGTGTTTGCGTGTTACTGAGTGCCTTTTGAAAGTGAAAGAAACTGTGCTCACTGATGTGTCTGAAGATTCGCAGTCATCCAGGTCATGGTATCCAAGGCATGTGGTTTTCCTTCTGTCGACTGGACTGGAAATTTTGGTTTGAAGACATTTTGCTACCCATCCAGGAAGCTTCTTCTGAACTGAAAAATGGACAGGTAGCGAAACGTTTTCAAACCAAATTTCCAGTCCATTCGACAGAAGGAAAACCACACGCCTTGTACTCAATGACACCTTGACTTTATTCAATTGCATTTTTCTCGCCATTTTTATAGCAGCACAATGCTTTCTAGAATACAATACTGTTCAAACAATGCTCACGGGGGTATGGAGCCACCGTGTGTTCCAACACTGCTTTTATACACACAGAGGGGGTTTTAATTAATCAAGCAAAGCACCAACTTTCAAGGCTTGAACAACCTCCGCTGGTGTAGAACAGCTTCAAGGCCTTTTTGTATAATTCTGAAATACACATTTGTCACACAGACACTTAAATCAGGCAGAAACAGCTTTTAAGAGCGAGTCGAAGGGCCAACCGTTCCAGTTATGACACATGGAACCTTACTTTAGAGAAAAAAAACATGCATTTCAGTCAGAGTTTCGACCACTTTCTGATCCCAACTGAAATATGCCACATTAACACGTACAGTATGTCAATTTAAAAGATAACCATACAAATCAAGGAAACATCAGTTCATTGCAAAGCTGCTGAGATATAAGACTGTGACAATGTACAATTATAATTGCATAAATGAAGCCTCTATTTTGAAAATTAACTTTCAATCTCAGTTCATTACAAGGACATAAACATACTGACAATTTTAAATTTGATGATATTCTGATGCAGCAGATGTGTAACTGTTATCGGTTGCAGATGTCTGACTCACCATGATTCCCATCTCATCACAGATGTCATAAAATAAATCCTGCTCGTAGACCCCTCCTCCCCACACTCGCAGAGCATTCATATTCGCATCTGCTGCAGACTGCAGCAAGTTCTTTAACCTGCACCACACAAACAGCAGAAAATAAACAGAAAAGTAGATTCAAACTCCAAACACGGCTAATGTTCTGTGATATATTTTGTTTTAGGAACTAACAGACAAACATGAAAAAAGAAACAAAAACAACAACAAAAAATATATGCACACAATAACAAAATGAACACTTTCATGGTTGTTGCAGATTATAAATGGCTTTGTGGAGTTTTTGTCTGAGATTAAAAAATAGTTTTCTGTGTTTAAATATTTGGTACAATGTGTTAATTTCTCACTGATGAATGGATATTTTTACTTTCAGTCCAGGATTCGTTTTCGTTTAAGACTGAGATACAGCAGGAGCAGCTGTTTACAGGATGATATCATGCAGTTTAGGAAACGCAGGTGTAGATCATGAACTAAAAATGTTTCAACCTGAACTTACATGCCAGGAGAGACCTGGTCCTGGAAGGCATGGGCCGGGATCCAGTTGGAGCCTTTTAGGAAAATCGGTTTCTTGTTGATGCGGAAAAAGAAGCTGAGACCTGGAGACCCAGGAATCGGCTCCTGGACCAGTTCCACAGTACGGAAAAACACCTGGGGGAGGGATATTCATCAATACAGCCATTCACAAAGAAAATATTACAAAAACACAGAAAAACAGAAAATCCTATTTTGCAGTATTTTGATATATAAACTGATCAACCACTTATCTACAGATTATTTTGTGAAACGTTGTGGAGGAAAGCAAACAGGCACTTCGAATGAAATACAAATTTAGTGCTTTCAGACAGACACAGTTCTGACGCCGTTCTGGAGAATCAGAATCTCGACGCTTTTGCCAAACCAGTCTGCATTCACACCTGTTTAAGTGGAACCGAGTGGGAGGACATTCCTCCATGTTATTCAGGTGAAGTAAACAGAACACTTGGAATATGACACACCCACTGAAGATGTCACGGTTCATGAGGAACAACCCAGTTTTTTTGGTTTTAGCTGAGAACTAACTTTTCAGCTTCCAAACCAATTTTTTTTATGGTGTGAGTGCACTGACCAGTTCAAAATGTGTTTTGGGAACCGGAACCAGCATGAAGCTCTGCCGGCGTGAAAGCCCTAATGGAAGTGTTTAATACTGTAACAGGAGTTCTCAAGGGGTGGATCGAGACCCAAAGGTGGGTCACACGCTCACAAAGTGTGTGGTAAAAAACTGAAATCACTACGGATTTTCTTACTTCCTATCTGAAAGAAAGAAAATGTGCAAAACAATGGTTATGTGATATTCTTTAACTTAGTAAAATGTGCATACGCCCCCGGTAAAACAGTACTTTGTAAATTTAGATCAGAATTGACTTTTGTACATAGGATGTAAATTCTTTATTTGCTCGTTTTCTCAATTACTTTGTTTATTTTGGTTCATTTTGTACCTTTTTTGGTCATTTTTTCCCTTTAATTTTCTTCATTTTGTTGTTTAGTTTGCTCATTTCTGTTCATTTTCTTGAACCTCGGAAAATTAAGTGTTTGACACACAAAATCTCCAGTAGTTTCCAGAGGTAGCGAACAAGGCAAACCTAATGTAGTATAGAGATACAGCTGACTGTAATCTGCAACTTCACCACTAGATGTCAATAAAATTAAAACAAATATATCTTTAACACCTGTAACAGCCCCTCAAATGGATTTATGTTAATAAAGGAGCAAACCTCCTAGTATCCAAAAAGTCAGCAAAGATTAAACTGCTCAAACCAAAAACTGTGAAACGTTCATATCAGGCCTTGTTTAAGTTACGACGATATGGCTGAGTGAAAAAAATCACAAGGCACAGAGACGCAATCGTGAGAAAGTACTGCACCGTTCACTGTAAAATGAAACAGTAAAAACACAGGGATGTGTCATGGGGTTTTTCCAAAATGTCTCTTATAAAAAGGATGGAATCCAGCTTCATGAGAATAACAGTGATTCAGGACGAGGACATTACCCAGTCGAAGTTTTTGTTTCACCTTCTCCCTCTGTGTTTTTCTTTTATTTTTATTATTTTCAACATTGTGAATTAATACTGGAGACATGTAAACTGTGAAAGAAGATGTATTTGAATTATGGAGCAAAAAAAAGTGCTAAAAAGACAAGAACACATTTTACATTTTTGATTTCCAGAGTACACACATTTAGCTTTTGATGACAGCTTTGTACACTCATGGCATCCTGTCATCAGATTCACTAGTAATGGCTGAAAATAATAAAAATTATTAAAAAAAAAAAAAACACACTCGCACACACAAGGAGAGGGTGTGTCCAAACTTTTGAGTGATAGCGTAGAAGAGAATTTATTGCATTTCATTTTTTACCACACAAATACATTTCTGGTGTTAATTCTTCTGTACTGGAAGGCAGGGCTAGGGTTTAGTTTAATTTGAATATGTACGGGACATTGTTTGTTGGCATCTCTGGCTCTTTCTGGAAATTTTGAGCATCAAAACACTTTACTTTCTGGCTTCTGGTGAATTGATACTGCAATACGTGTATGAAGGAAACAAGAAATGAACAATAAAACTAGAAAGCACTCAGAGTGCAGACGTTCACAAAGGCAGATCAGTTTCTCTTCATAGTGGGATGCGACAATGAAAACAAATGATAAGGTTACATACATGGTCAGTTTTAATGTTATTTTATTATTAGTCTAATAGCAATTCATGAAATATAATGATTCCATAATGGTGGTGTTCTTCTGGATCTAGTTCCATAAATGTTAAAGATACGTCAAATTCGTGGGCACATTACTGAATCAGTAGACTTTCCACTACCATTTAGTTTCAGTTTCATGGCTGTAGCTTTATTACAGTAGATATTTTTCCTCCACCCCTGTAAGTATAAACATTCTGGATCACTATATCCAGAATATTCTCCAGATCTGGATCAAACTTTGTGGTTTGACAGAATATACTGTGGTGTTATCCTATGTTTTTTTTCCTAAATTTTCTGAATGTTATTTGTGGCGTTAAAAGGACAAATGTTGAATTTGTTCCCATCTTACAATGGTGAAGAATACTTTAAAAATCTTCTGGATCCAGGCGATGATCCAGATCACTCCCAGAATCTATCTGATTGGTCCTTGTACTATTTCGGACCTATGCTGAAAATTTCATCCAAATCCGTTCATAACTTTTTGAGTTATGTAGTGAACAAATAAACAGATAAACTAAGGCCGACAAAAAACATAACTGTCTTGGCAGATGTAATGAAGTAACTGATGATAAATTAGCAAAATACACTTAAAAAAATTGTGCAGACGTGTTCAAAATAGGAGGAAAGAATCAGGAAGGTGAAGATAAATGAACAAGATTTTTGGTAAAATTAACAAAAATGGCCAAATAATTAAGAAACATAACAGAAACAATGTATACAATTTACAAAAATGAAATTGTTTTAAGAGGTAAAACTTACGTATACAAACAGGCCTCCATCATGACTTACTATCACCACTAAATTTACAAGCTACTGATTAAAAATCATAAAGTCCAAGTGTTTAATTGAAGGGAATGTATTTTCTGCATCCTCCCTCAAATCTACACCTATATCTGGACTTAGGTGGGATTTTTTATGCAGAGCTTTTTCTGAAATGGTGGATTTCTTTCAAAATTTTGCTCAATTAGAACTGACTCTACTGCTTGCACCACTGATAAAATACCAGAAATTAGGAAAAAATATCCTCAATCAGACTTGAAATGAGTCTACAATGTATTTTTTTTATGTACCTTCAAATTAAAAGGGAAGTGCTTTTTTCTTCTGATGCCAAATATAAATTCAAGCCGTTTCTTTCTGGTCACTTTGTCGGGTGTGCATCTTTAGGTTAAATGTAGTGTTTGCATGATGTGACCCCTGACCTTCGCGTCTTCACTCAGGGTTAAAACTCCATTCTGAAATCCTCTGACATGGACGAGGTAGGAGGGCTGATCTCCGTGTCCTCTGGGCCACCACAGCTTCACCTGGACACTCTGGAGACATGAGAAAAAACATGCAGAATTTATACAGGAGCTGAGTTAATAGTGAAACAATTAAAATAAAAAACTACGTAATGACTCAAATGTAACAATGTTACTTATCACTCAATTAACCTCACCTGGATGAGACTGGTGGTGATGTAAGGATTATGTTCTTTGACTTTTTAAGCACATTCAACACAATTCAGATCCCGAAAGGTTGTGCTCAGACCTTGCATTAACATCCATCATGGCAAATCTGATCATATAACAGCGGCTCAAAAGGACATATTCCTATTCAATTAACTGTGTTTGCAAGTGGTCTAGGATGCACTCGCACCCATTCTCTCCTAATCTGCACAGGTGCCTGTCCTGGGATTCTTTCAAGACTGAAAACCCATCCAACTACATCATATATTAAAATGTCTTAAAAGAGGTTTAAAGTTAAAAAATGTTCAAAAAAACCCACAAACACATATCAAAAGGCAGTTCATATACAGTGGATCTCAAAAGTCTGCACACCCCTGTTCAAATGCCAGGTTTTTGTGATACAAAAAAACTGACACCAAGATAAATAATTTCACAACTTTTTCCACCTTTAATGTGACCTATGACCTGTACGATGCAACTGAAAAACAAACTGAAACCTTTAAAGGGGAAAAATTAAAAAAAAAATTAAAAAATAACCTCGTTGCATGAATATGCACACCCTTTGTCTTTTATTCCAGCACTCAAGTGTTTTTGGGTAGGAGTCTATCATGGTGGCACATCATGATGTGGCAGTATTTGCCCACTCTTCTTTGCAAAACCGTTCCAAATCTGACAGATTGCGAGGGCATCTCCTGTGCACAGCCCTCTTCAGATCACCCCACAGATGTTGGATCGGATTCAGTTCTGGACTCTGGCTGGACCATTCCAAAACCTCAATTTTATTCTGGTGAAGCCATTCTTTTGTCGACTTGGATGTGTGCTTTGGGTCATTGTCGTTCTGAAAGATGAAGTTCCTCTTCTTCTTCATCTTTCTAACAGAGGCACAAGGGTTTTGTACCAACACTGACTGGTATTTGAACTGTTCATAATTCCCTCCACCCTGACTAAGGCCCCAGTTCCAGCTAAAGAAAAACATCCCAAAGCATGATGCTACCACCACCATGCTTCACTGTAGGTATGATGTTCTTTTGGTGATGAGCAGTGTTGTTTTTGCGCCAAATATACCTTTAGAAATTATGGCCAAAAAGCTCAACTTTGGTTTCAATGGACCATAACACATTTTCCCACATGCGTTTGGGAGATTTCAAATTACTTTTGCAACATGAAGCCGGGTTTGGATGCTTTTCTTCATAAGATAAGGCTTCCGTCTTGCCACCCCACCCCGTAGCCCAGACATATGAAGAAGACGGGAGATTGTTGTCACATGCACTACACAGACAGTACTTGCCAGAAATTTCTGCAGCTCCTTCAATGTTGCTGTCGGCAAAACAGAAAATCCACAGGTTGAATAATCCAGCAGAAATGTACTTAAATGTTTAAGTGCTTAAAAATCCAGTCATCCTCACAGTGTGCCATACAAGAGAGCCAATAAAAACACACAGAATGGTTAAAGTCTTCATATCAGTGTATACTGATAGATTTATGGCTGTGGTGAGTTATCGGGACAAATCACTCCATTTTAAAAGCTTCTGGTGTTCACTTGAGCAGCAGTGAATCAAAATGTCAAAAAAAATCTTCCAAAGTCAGTGTGTTCAACCTGAGATGAAAATGTCTATGCTTCAGGAATCAGAGGACCTTATTTGCATATCACATGGGAAAGTCAAATCAAAAGTGACCATGCAAGATACATTTTTGGACAAGATGTGATATCCAGCAGGCCTGGACCCTATCTCAGTATATCAGGCCTGAACAAGGCTCACAGGATGGGGATGGGCTGTTCCTCTGTTTCCTGGATCACAGATTACAGGAAGGCCACATTTTTTTCAGAGTGAGGAACTGTAAGGCCTTTTACAGTGACGGTATCAGCTCAACTCAACTTTACCGTATTTTCCGGACTATAAGGCGCATCTAAAAGCCGTCAATTTTGTCCAAATATGACACTGCGCCTTATAATCCGGTGCGCCCTATAGTGCGGAAAATACGGTACTTGGTTCGACTAGGCTGAGTTTTGGCAGCAGCTCGTTCTACCCTTCTACTGCTGGTTCCACCGCTGATCATTGTGGGGTTGCAACATAAATGCATGATGATGTTAATGTAGTTCAATTGCTGCGTGAGCAAGGATACAACTATGTTATATCCTTGAAATAAAATTTGATCCCCGTATGCAAGTCTGGTTCCCATTACTGGCTGTAAGTCGGACTCCACCAGAGCTGCCCTTTGTCACCGGTACTGTTCATAACTTGTACGGACAGAATTTCTAGGCAGAGCCAGGGTGAGGAAAGTGTCCGGTTCAGAGGCCTAAGGATCTCATTGCTGCTTTTAGCGGATGATGTGGCTCAGTTGGCAGCCAAGTGTGAAGCGGCTGGGATGAAGATCGGCACCTCCAAATTTGAGGCCATGGTTCTCAGCTGAAAAGGGGCACAGTGCCCACAGGATCAGGGAGCAGTTCCTCCCCCAAGTGGAGGAGTTTAAGTATGTTGGGGTCATCTTCATGAGCAGTGAGAGGATGGAGCATGAGATCAACAGATGGATCGGTGAGGCGCCGGCAGTAATGCTGAACCTGCATCCGTCAGTTAAGGTGAAAGAGGTGAGCCGAAAGGTGAAGCTCCCGACTTACGGGTCGATCTACATACGTTCCTACTGTGATCTATGGTCATGAGCTTTGGGTCATGACCAAAAGAATAAGATTGTGGATAAAAACAGTTGAAATGAGTTTCCTCCGCAGAGAGGCTAGGCTTTCTCTTAGAGATCCAAGAGGAGCTCAGAGTAAAACCGCTGCTCCTCAACATCGAGAAGAGCCAGTTGAGGTTGCTTGGGAATCTCTTCCAGATGCCTTCTGGGTGTTTCAGCTATGTTCCACTGAGAGGGGGCCCCAGAGCAGACCCAGGACACACTGGAGGAACTATGTTTCTCAAGTGCCCTGGGAACACTGGGGGGTCCCTCAGAGGAGTTGGAGGAGATGGCTGGAGAGGGGGAAATGTACTTAGGCTGCTGCCACCACCACCCATATAAGCAGAAGATGATGATGAATGGGGTCTGGACGGAGATGGAGTGCTGAGTGTGTATCTGAGACTGTCATGAGCAGCACTGGAGCTCCACAGGGGACTGTTTTTGCTCCCTTCCTGTTCACTTTGTACACAGCAAACAAAATACAACTCTGAGTCCTGCCACATCCAGAAATACTCTGACAACACTGTTATTGTAGCGCGTATTAGAAATGGACAGGAAGGGGATTATACTGTGAACACGAGCAGTTGTTTACATGCCACGTTGCGATATTGGTAACTGATCACACTAAGCAGCTTTCTCACAGTGTAAACAAAATAAATATATTTACTCTTAACAGCTATAGTTTAGATTTGAACAGGACTGTGTCCGTACCATGTTTATGTGTAAAGTAAAGATGTTCTTGGTTTTTCCCTGAAGAAACTGGGCCTCATACATCTGATCTGAGAACAGCTCTGGTATGGAAACACAGACTTGTCCATTTGTCGTCTGAACTGCATCAACGAGCAGCTCCACCTGGACGGACCACTGAGACATGGTGAAATCTAAAAAATTATTTGAAAAACAGACTTTTAACGAGACACAGAATGAGATTTACCTCAAAATAAATCACTTAGTGGTAACTTTAAGAACGGTCTGTAGAAGTGGCTGTAGTACATACTGTAGAGAGGAAGAACAGAAATCTGGATGAGCTGCAGCGAATCAAACGCCTCCAGTCGAACCCCCTTCCAGAGACCCACCGTGGGGAATGAAGGACCCCAGTCCCAGCTGAAGGAGCATTGTTCCTAAACAGAACAACAGGTGGAGTCTTACTAAACTATGCATCATGTCTGTATAAAGTACGGGTAGTGGTACTTGAAGGAAACCGTGTTCACTGTGACACATCCTAAATGCATCGTCTGCTTATATTATGCAAGTTGTTTGAACTATTATGTGTGAATGTGTGAGCTGAACGCTGCCCTGCATGGCACTGCTGTCCAAAACAAATGTCCCTTTGAGACAAGTTTATCCTTACCCTGATCCTTAATACGCCAAGCTTCTACATCACAAATTATTATATTTCTTCATCTTTCAGCTGTTCCCTTTCAGGGTTGCCACAGCGTCCAAATGGATTTGGAGATTTACAAGTTTATTCTGGCCAACTTTCACATTTTATGCACATTTGTCTTAGTGACTCAATTGCAAATTCATGGAAAAATGTTAAACTACCATGTATGTGAGAAAATGGAGAGTTGCCGATTGATAAGCACAAGCTCAGACAAGGGAAATGAGCTTTACTTGAAAGTCACATATTTATCAAATCTAAAATAAAATGGATGAACTTAAACTAAGACAAAAAATTAACAAAATCTTTAATAAAGTAGCGAATATGAAAAACAGGAGAAAATGCAGCGACAGTAAAGTTCCACGACTCTGGAAAATAAGATCTTAAAATTCCTTGGTTGATGGTGTATTTATGCAGGTTTGTGTTTTAAAACGTTGCTGAAAAAGATCTGGTGTGTACAATGTAATTACTGAAAACGGAGAAGGGCAAATTTATGTTTCTGTCATAGACTGTATATGTTTCTATAAATACCTGGGTACGAGTATACATGGCCTGAATGTGAACACATCATGTAGGGAGCGAAGTCAAACTAAAAATGGGGGAAAGTACCGTACACAAGAGGAAAAAATATTTGCAGTATTATGCTGTTCGTGAAGTCTTAAGTTCTAAAAAAGTACAGGAAATGTCTCATTAGAAGTGTGGTTATTGTTCAAATAACTAAGCAATACATTTTTTCCTCTCTAATAAAAACAAGTATCATCTGACATGCTTCTGTTTTTTGCTGGTAAATGCTAGTACAGCATTACTCACTTTCCTGATGAAATTTACGTGGCATTCTCCTTTCTGGACGTCTGGAGGACATTCAGGGGGAACTCTATAGGCAGAGTGAGCTTTTCTCCGCTCAGACGCATAAAGAACAGGCGACACTAAACTGACTTTCAGCACGTTTTCAGCGTCTTTCAGCAGCTCTTTGACTGGGAAATCCTACACAGAAACACAGTGCCATTGAAAACACACTAAAAACAGACAATGGGTGTAAAGTTCATTTTTCGTGAACATACGTATCTGCGAAACATGTTGTCGGTGTTTCCTATAACGACTCCGTTAAGGGAAATGGACGCAACGGTGTCGACACCGTCAAACACAAGCAGCGCAGTCTGTCTGGTTCTGTTGGAGATGTGGTAAAACTCAGAAATGTGGAAAAGATACCCAAATAAATGAATCAAAAAGTAGAAAAATTAAATTATAAAAATGGACAAAAAACAAGATGAAAATCAAGAAAATAAAAAACGAGAAATAAATCAGTCAAAAAATGAAGAATTAGCACAATGAACAATACTGAAAGTAAACAAATCAAAGAAACGAACAAATACTGAACAAAACAGTAAACAAAGAAAAAACTATCAAATATTCATTGAAATGAAGAACAAGCAACAAAAATGAACCAAAACAGGACAAAATATGC
>JAQQAE010000682.1:0-30491 GCA_029823295.1 Pseudamia nigra
TTGGTTTTCACTGAAGGTAACCCAGTGTGGTTGTCTGGATATTCCTACTCACAACTCTGTCTGCACCGGGAAATATATCACATAGAGTCTGTGCCTGTGTTCCAGAAGATGTTTTTTTTTTCATCCTACCTTGAATTCGGTGAGTAAGAAGTCACAGATCAAGATGGAATGTTATAACGTTATGATGACATAGCATGTACCAATACTGTGCATTGCGCATGCATTAGTATGTACTTTTGAAGCACACCTACAGCACACATAAATTTAAAAGAAAATTTGCTGCAAGTCCATTATTTTGTTTCCTCTGAAAATGTATTTGTTCGTGAGCTAAACTGTCTATAACTGTAAGTAGAAAATCTGTAAGTGCATGTGTCACTCTACTAATTACACAAGTAACGACAGCTTCCTTTGCAGGCTGAGCTTATCGCAGCTGCTTGACCTCTAAGTTCCCCAAGCCACAACTAAAAAGGGTCACCTAACACAAGACCTTCATTATGCCACATCCCAATGCAAATCAACCACGGTGACAAACTCCACAGTTAAAAAAAACACTAAAAACCATTTCTGAAAAGGTTAGTAAGGGCCCTGTCCACCTGTCTCTGACTCGTCCTTTTTCAAGGTGAGCTCCCCTGCGCCATCATAATTGAAAATTAAGAATTTGCTGCCGTATAATTAAATGGTGACCTTTGAACTCAAATGGGACCTCGGATGCATATTAAGATATTAGAGGGCTTGTAACCATTCACACACACATGCTCACATACACACCTACAATGACCTGGTAACAAACAGTGACAGCTTCTTAATTATTACCCTGCCTAAGTCGTTAAAGCACAGCCTTCTACATCACCTTTCGATTTCTACAGCCCATAAGTTTGGGTAATATCTCATTTACTTTTAATTAATTATCAGATAGCACCATAAAGGTAGTGGTAATGAGGAGGGGAGAGGGTTAGATAGCTCTTCACAGGGATTCATTTAGGGTTTAAGTGGAAATATATCAAGAAAGTAGTTTCTTTCTATTTAACCAAAGAGAATTATTTTTCGTAGCCTCAAAAAACAGCAAATAGTAATCAATAACAATGAATATTTTAAGTTTTCATTTTTCTGAAATGCATGCAATAGCTTAATTGAAACAAATTAGTCAGGGTTGTGCACCGTCTTTTTTTTTAAAGGGCTCACCAAGTAATATTTTCATTTACTGACCAGTTACCTAATGTCTCAGTTTCAATTATCTCACTGCAGAAAACTGTGAAATACTTTCATTATTACTTTCATTATTATAGATTAGTAATGAGTCATAAATTAAAGTAGAGGATATTTTGATACAGAGAACAGGGCCGCAAGCCCTTTCCAACAAATGGAATCATCAATGGCGTTTGCTTAATATAAATCTTTTAGCAACATTAATATAAATATGATTAAAAATTATGGACGCATTTCTTATTCATATGGAATCATCCATTAGTTTGATAGAGATCACATTCATTCACTTTAATTTATTTAATTTAGTTTCATCCTGCTCCTCTTTCAATTCTCAGTTGTCTTATTTTTGCCTAGATTGCTTCCTCATGTTAAAACAGCTGTGAAACAAAAGGATCAAATGAGAACATGATGCACGTAGATAGTGGAAATAATACTGTTATGTGCCACTAGCTCTGTCTAAATGCAATATTATAATGCATGGTCAGATGACAGATGGACTTTACTAATAGCATCACTTACCTGGGATAGACACAAACCCAACCAAGTGGGAGGGGATTGTTATGCATGGTGGCTTGGAGCTCAACAGTGGCTTAAATTGATTAGCACAGTGTCCCCTGCTTAACTACAGAGGAGGCTTGCATTAAAAAAATCTCAACAGCTCTTAATCTTGGTCCTGAATGAGGGCAGAGCAAAGGCAATCAATGGCATTACAATATAGCCCTTACTCCCACTTATCTTTGTCTCAGTCTGTAATATAAGGACCAGGGTGAACACAAGACTTGAAGAGGCTCAGTGCATAATTCAAGCAAAATGTCAGCTATCCACCAATGTCAGAGAAAGCAGAGAAACCCTTTGTGCATCAAAGGAGCAGCCATTCAACCAAATATCCCAACTGTGTGCTTCAACCAAAGATTGACTGAAACCTTTTGATATTGACTGGATTTTAGACTTAAGTGTTTTTCCTGTGGCTCGTCCTTATTCACTGACTGCACAGGAAATATTTCAATGACATATTACACTTCATTTTGTGTCTCTCGCCTCTGTCCACCGCTGTATATAGCCGCCTGTGCACCAGGGATAAATCACTTCCCAGCTAGCTTATTACATGAAATGAAGGAATTCATCATGGTGACAGTAGGCCGTTGCGAGGCGTTCACCGTGATTTATCTGGGAGAAATTGATTGATTCATTAACAGTGCTTTGCTGTGGGGGCAGCACCGCGTACCTTGGCACGTACTGTACATGCCTCTGTAAATGTTGAAAGAACACATCTCTAGTATGTGCGTCTTTGCTGGGCATGCCCTGTAGCAGCATACAGGACCTCCACTTTCTCCAGCTCAGCTCATTACCTGTCCAGTGTGGATAGTGGCCTGAAGCTGGGAACCGACACTCATTCCTAATTAGTTCATCCATATGCCTTCGCACATCATGGAGAATTACTTGCAGTGCCATGACAAGGCTTTTGTTCTGCTCACAGACACTGCAGAGTAAAATGCATGCTGTAGGACCGAAATACTTTGTGATGCATGCATGATCACCCACTTAGACTTGACGTCATGAGTGTCATCTAAAGTGCACAACAGCAGACAGACTGATCAATAGTTCAGAAAACTGCACCTGATGAACTTTCTGTGTCCTTATATGTGTGGGTAGAGTGTGTCATGTTCAAAGCTTTAGCATTTCTGCCATGAAATACAAGAATGGTGTGTTAAAGCCTCAAGTAAAAGTACTGCTCCTTTATAATAACTCACATAGAAGTAGAAGTGCTCATACACATACTGTAAATTTGGGTAAAAGTAAAAAAAATAATCAAGTTGTGAGTAACTACATAATACAATTTGTTACAGCCTTTAAACAGGTATTTTGTCATTTTTCTTATGATTATTTTGTTTATTTTGTTCATTTTGACTTTTTTGCCATTGTCTTTGCTTGATTTGTTAATTTTTCCTAATTTTGTAGGTCATTTTATTTTTTGTACATTTTTGATAACGTCTTTGATTATTTTCATAATTTTTGTTCATATTACTGTACACCTTATTTTGTTAACTTTGAGTGCAGTTTCTTGATTACATTGTTCATTTTTGATTATTTACGTGACAATTTTCTTTACTTATTGTACTGCCTATTTTGCTCATTTTTTTGCCTTTTGTGATTATTTTTGTACAGTATTTGTTCATTTTCTTGCTCGGTTTCAGTTGCAAAGCTAAATGATTAAGGGCTATTCTGAGCAAAAACACCTCAAATTGACATTAAGTTTTAATTAATATATAAATTTAAACAAAGTCATTAATGTTGATAGGGTTGTTAATGTATTATTTTGTGCCTTTTGTTAATTTACTTGTTCATTTTCTTCCTTTTTGCTTATTCTACAGCTTATTTTGTTCATTCCTTGCACATTTTTGCTTAGTTTACTCAATTTGTCAATTTGATTTGAATATTTTGTTCATCTTTTTTAATTTAATTGATTATTTTGTTGTTTTTTAAAATTTCAGCTATTTTCACACTTACTCACTGAGGTGAAGCAATATCTTACAGAGTAGAAGTACAATTTTTTTTCATCCAAAATGTATTGAGCAAAACAGAAGTACATTTTATGGGAAAAAATTACTCAAGCACATGCAAAGGAGTGATTGTACTTGAGTACAGCCCACCTTTGGTTAAAGTACAGAAGTATGTACTGGACAGATGATTTTATGTTTAGGATTTCTAAAGTGTCCCTTTGGTTCTACCTTTGTCAGTGGAGAAAAAAAGAGGGAAATGGCCCAGTCAGCCTTCACCACCTCCATTTTAATTGCATTATTGGAAAATTCTAATATTTTTTTAGTATCTAGTCATGATCCAATTTTCTGACTTTGATTAAAGAGTTTTCATCCTCTGTGGACTGTGCATCAATAGTTTTGTGTTTGAAAGTATGGGATTCCAGTGGGAATGACTCACAGTCCTGTTAAAAAAGAAGCAAATACATGTAGAAGAGAAGTTTTGTTAAGCTTTATGCTCCAGAACAAAAGTTCTGGTTAAAGTTCTGACAAAGTCTTGATGATGAGTTACACAAGGAGACACAACAGTATGGTGAGCTTGTTGGCTGGGGATCTGTTCCATCTGTCTTTTCATCAGACTTCCTGCATCTCTGTCTCTTTTCATCTTTTTTGTCAACCCTCTCAAAGGCCTCCAGCTAAAAATTTGTTGCGATATTGATTGATCTTCTGGTTATTTAGGGGTGATAATTTCTTGGCAGTGATCTGGAAATAGAATCCCATTAATAATTAGGAGTGTAAAAGAAATGCGGTTAAAGACAGAAGTGATGAACTGACTGATCCATTTTCTTAGCTGCACACTAAGAAAAACAAAAATGAAGTGTGTGTCAACAAAGAGCAATGACAAAGAGTTTAGAAAACCTGCCCTAATGAAGTTTCTCATACAGACGTGCAGCTGTGCTTATAGCATCAGTGTAATACATGCAAAGCGACAGCCTCTAGAGGACTCAGATTACAGACTAGAACCAGATCTGTATTCTTCTTCTATTATCAGAGCCACCCAGCTGATGCCAACAGAGGTGTGAGGGGCATGTCAGCCTCCATACATGATGACAACAAAACATTTCACTCTTGTCCAAAGGCCACTTGCCAAATCTAAAGGTTATTAATTAAATTCAAAAGGAAGCAGGTGGGTCTGAAGACATTTCTATGGTGAAAAGAGTTGGCACCTGCCTCAGACACAACTCTGACAAACAAATATAGGAGACCTTTTACCACATTTAAACAAGCACCCATTGTATACAGCTGAATGGGTTTGTAGGCTTTAAAACACACAGCAGTTTACCATCACAAAATGTCACCACGTGTGAAAATGGACAAATAATGGAGCTCTTCCAGACGAGTCCATGGAGATAAACACTGGAGGAATACAGTAACTACCGGGGATTTACTCTCTTCTTGCCGTGATCAACCATCTGTTGCACGAGCCTTGAGAGCTGCACTCTAATTTGATTTGTGTGCTAGAAACAGCTGGCAAATATTGTTATTGCATTTTCCACTGTTTAGAGTGCGTATGTGTTGACAGATCAGAGCAATAATGTAAAATTAATGTACAAATTATACCATAATGAAATTAATCAAAAACACACAGTGTCAACAAAAGACAATCAGTGCAATGTCATTAGTTACCATTTAGAAGAATTTACATATGTGCACCATCCTGAATGCAACACAAAATATTCATTTTTTAAATGTTCATCTTTGTAAGTAGCTTATATTTTTTCTGACCTCTGTTGTCTGTACAGTATATTGAAACTGCATCCTGCTGCTGAGGCTCGGTGACATCTGGCCAAAAGTAATGAGAACCTATACAAGGTACGGTCTAGTCCCTCTTTGGACATGTTACTGTTATTCAGGTCAGATGTTTCACCGCCCTTTTACATTCCACTGTTGGAAATCTGGACTCTAATGAGAGAAAGACCTAGGACATGAAGAGTGGAGACAGGAAGTGAGAAAAATGAAATGGAGACATCCTAAGTATTAGAGTGAAAGATAGTGGTCCGGTGTGGGTATGTGAGAGAGAGAGGAGTTGATGAGTCTCTAACAAGCGGCTTCATCAGAGTGAGGAATGAGCTGCCAAGCAGGATCTTTCTTTTGACCTACCTTGGAGAGCTATAGATGGATGGACAGATGGGCAGATGGATATATGGATAGAGAGAGACAGGACTGACAGAAAAAGGGGGAGCATCTACTGAAGTGGTGTGCAGAGGCTTCTTTCTTCATCGCCTGTCAGGCTTGCTCGTCTGTCTACCAGGAGACAATCACTTATCTCCCAGCTCTGATCCCACAGTCACGACTTGGAGCACCACCAATAAACAGGCAATGACCAGGGAAATGATGCAGCAGATATGATGGATAAAGAGGATACACACGGTGACTGCCGCTTTTGCCGCTTCACAGGGATATCTCTTCACAAGTTGATGTGCTGTAGGGGCTGTTTTTGCAAGTACATTCTATGGCTCAGAATTAGATGCCAAGATGGAAAAGCAGTCAAGACAGGTCTTTATGTGCCTTAAAATGGTGTTTAACCTTATTTTTCTCCTGAATAAAATATTCAATAAATGTCAACACATTTCTTTTATTCCCAGTATTTTTTTTTTTCTGTGATGGGAGACATTGTTTGGTTGCACTCGCTCTCTTCTCCTTTTTCCTCTTCACACAACTCATTCCATGTATTGCTCTGACATTAGTATGCATACTGGGTGCAGTCACACTTTGATGTGCAGCCACATGATTTCACAGTCCACCCTGGTGGCACAGATCAAATTTATAGGTATGTAGAAGCAAGACTGATGAGGAGATCAGGTTTTCATTTCATCCCTACACAAGGGTTTCACAGTTACAATGCAATATATTGCCAAAGGTTTGTGCCATTGTACTTGAATATTGGGTCATAGTATTGATGAAATGCTCTACAAAATCATTAATTTTGACACCATAACTTGCCAAGGTGTGTGGCAATAGAATCACACAAGTCATATCATATGTAATTCCCTCATTCCCTTTGTTTCTTTATAATTAAGTTCTCTTGACAGTGAGGCTGACCTTGAGAATCAGTCTGGGCACAAGTTCAAAACAAAGTCATTATTCTAATCTTCATAATTAATGGGTACAAGACTCTTGTCATTCATTACGGGTGATATTTAATCTCGTAGATGGGAGATAGTTTCTGTTACTGAATTGTGACATATTTCAATTCATGATTGATTCCTCTCTGCAGAAGACTGCAAGGAAAGATGAAGTAATCACTCTCAGTCAAGGAGAGGAGAGTGGAAGTTCCAGCATGCACAAAGATGCTGTCTCAATAATAAAACATTTGATAAGAAGCCACAGGGAGCTGAAAAACGTTTGATTGCAATATTATCTCTGCGCACAGAGAAAACATGTGAACCGTAAAAACTCTTAAACACTTCCAGAATACAAAATCATCCATTTCAAGATGTATCAAAAATGCGGAAAGTTTTTGTTGTGGGCATGTGGATGGTGTCTTGCTAATGATAAAGCTGTCACTCAATTTATATTGAATCATTTCACCCATTGCTCTGGTTCATGTAAAAACCAGGCTCAGCTCTCTCTGTTGATTCCTCAACAGTACAAACAGATGAGACTGAAACTGTTCTTCCACTTGTGTTGCCTCATCAAGATGTTATCTACAGCTTAAAAGCTTATCAAGCCAACAGTAATGATATTGAGTGACTGAATTGTATGTTTTGATGGATATCGCTGTGAGTAATCTGATGGCAAATTGTGTTCCAGTTCTCATATTGTTCTGATTTTAGACTCTGCAAATAACTATGCTCCCCATCTTCTCTCACTCTTACTCTCACCAATCCACCCGCCACCCCTCTCTGCTATAGTAATTTGTCATAGCTATAATTCTTTCCCAAAGGTAAAGAAATAGGTTGAAAACCCATTTTAGAGCTCTGTGACACAAAAGATTGTCATTGTCTGATGCCTATTCGGTCGAAAGTTAATCTGGTGTACATTGTGTGCTATAGTGACTTTTCAGTAGTCTACATTCTGGTCCTCAATAGGTTTCTGTTTTAAATGCATCTGCAGTACTTTACGAGAAAGATAATAAAATTGTAATAATGATGGCAGGGAGAAATATCTGATGAATAAGAATTTCATGTCCTCTCACAATGTATACTTTGTATAGCAAACCTTCGCCCCTTCCATTGGCATCTTAGTTGTCCTTCAGCCTCCGCTCCAGAGTTTTGACTCTTATATTTTCCATTAAAAGGACAAAATGAAATATGAAACATTTGAAATCTTTTGAGCAATAGGACAATGCAGTGCATTTAGCATGTGAAATTTTTATTCATTCTGTGACTATATCACTAGTAATGTGTACCGGTACTGAATGTGTTATGCTGTTGTGCTGATTTGTTGCAACTCAAATTGGTCTTTGAGGATTATGAACATTTTGTAATGTAATACTGTGACAGATAAAAATGATGAAATAGATAAACATGCAAACTTGACATTTGTGGGGATGTCATAATTATATTTAATGTTGAAACATGTACCTACATGTACCCCACAAGAACATTTTAATGCCAACGTGAAAACAGATTTCTGTAGTTGCATGTCAATTAATTTAAATTATAATGGAAAATTATATGCATATGCATTTGCCTACTTTAAGTCAGGACATGAGTATTTATTTATGTAACTATACCTACAGTATGGCCACAATAACAGCATTCAGTCTTTGTGGCTGGGTCTCAATCAGCTTTGCACATCTGGACACTGTTTTTCCTGCTTAAGCTTTGTCAGGTTGCATGCGGATCAGGAGTGAACGCATGCAAGTCGCAGGTTCTACTGGACGGAGGTTCTGACTCAACCACTCCTAAACATTCTCTGTGTTCTCTCTTTCTGTCTAGAGCAGGCCTAGAACCTGTCCTGACAAGCATCTGAGGATGCTTTATGCAGAGTTATGCGTGGGTCATATTCCTCCCAATTCTTAATGTTTTTTTTACTTGACACTACTTTGTAGAAATCTGTTTTACCTTTGACATTAAATCGTTGTCTGTAAATTCTTGTCAGAGAAGAAAAATGACATTGACAATGATTCAATTTTTAAAGGCAATAAAAAGGAAAAGGGAAGTGAATACCTTTTATAGAGCTCCTGATGTCTACTTTGTTGTTTTTATAGACCTCTACCCATCGATGTCCTTGCCATCACTAACAGCAAGGTCAGCCGTTATATGTCTCATCTGACGTTGTGCTGCATTGTCAAACAGGTGCCAAGTGTTTTGCACATTAATTTTCCTCCCTTTTGCTCTCAATTAGATTGATCATCATGTTGAAGTTGCTGTTTAGGAATTTGACCAATGGTCCGCTATACAATTATCTGCTCACAAATGCAATATATAAAAGCCAATATCTGTTTTAATGTGATGCTTCGAGGAAAACGCTTCGCCATGTACATGTGAGGCAATGACACTGGTCCGAAGTGAAGAATGCACAGAGTGAATTGTAGAGACTGATGAGTACGCTTTTTTTGAAGCCTCAAATTTGATGCATCTGGAAAATATGTAAGCTGTTACTCATGCTTGAAACTGATCTTTGGACCCAATGAGCCATAGACCTGAGTGTTAATGTCATGATCCACAGTCACAACAGGGTCGCTTTTCACAGCTTTCAGGCTACATTTTTTGCCCCATATTACTTTATGTGTTTGGCCAAGCATAATTACAATGCCTACAAGCATTTAAAATAAAACAAATCTGTGTATAAAGAATTTGTATATTGCAGCATTACCAGATAGTATGCTGTTAACAGCTGCATCAATGCTTAATGGCACTTTTAAAACATGCCAACATGCTAGTGAGAGGGACAAGAGCTTATTATCATTTGTTCCATATGGCTCTGTTATGCTAATTCATGTGAATGTGTGATTGCAGGGCTTCACAGAAAGTGGGCAGATGATTTGCACAATACAGTGCCCTTTCTCAACATACCCTACTCTGGGGTTTTTAGCATGTATCCATAATTTGATGTTAAGTGCCTGCTGATGCATTATGTATATTAGATAATGCATTGTGTGTAATCCAGGCAGACCCCGTCTGAATCTAGAGTGACATGTAGTCCTACGGCCAACACACAGAAGCCCAGAACGGCATAGTTACTGTGTCATAACAGACAATCCTATAGAGTATTTTTCAATTTTCTTTTGACCATTCTTAAAATGGTTAATTTTGAAAAGGTGAACTGAAACCTTCACCTGAATTCAGGCCATTTTCCAAGACTCACAGCATCCAATTGTTTTCTTCCAAGAAATGTTCACTTTCTGAAGGCTGCTCTATGGAGCCGTTCAAAAAGGCTGCTTTGTGATTTTGAATGGACAATTTACTTGCTCATTTCGCTATCCGACTCTCATTTAGAGCAAGCAGTGACCTGTGTCATATGGACATTGGATAGAGGTCAGGGCCGCCAACTGTACTAAAGGGTGCAGTAAGACACCTGAGTGGTCCAGCTACACCTGCATGCTTTGATTTGATGGTTGTGTTGGTTTGTAATGGCACAAGAGTGTACATACACAGACACACGCCAGAACAAAGGCATAAAATGAGAAATAAGAAGTGATAAATATAAGCTTGCAGACTTTATCTAAAGCTTTTCTTTATGTGACTGTGACAGCATACAGTAAATTCTATATTTTACAGGATTCTTGCGCTGCACTATTTCTGGATTCATCCTGCTGTCATGGAAATAAGATAAGCAGGGTATAGGTGAAAGCACACAATCCTTTACTGCCGCTTTATTTTGATATTACATTGAAATGCAATGTAGTCCTGCTCCATGCAAAATAACTTATAAAACAGCACCAACAAAGTTATTGTTACACCTGAAAGACCACAGAAGTAGGTTACATCCTGCATATGTTTACCATAATCACCCCCCTTTGTCCATTCATCTGTACAGGAACTTCAGAGAACTTTTAATGTGTTTTCTCCAAAGCCCTATTTTCTTTTTTCATCTTTGCCAGCTATTAGTTTTCATTGCTTTTCTGAACAACCATGTAGATAATAAAACCTAGAATTGACATTTAAGCTGTAATGGCTGTCAGCAGTGCCCCTCCCTCTCCTTGCTGTGTTTGAGCTTGGCAGAGGGTCTTCTTGTGGCGGCTGAGTCCATGACACGGAGAGTTATATATGCCAGGGCATTACAGAGACCTTCTTAATCCGGTTTGTCATGCTGCTCCCTCTGGACTGGGGTAATTTCATGGTGCTGAACTAGTATTGATAGAGCCTTGGTAAATGAGGCACGCAGCAATCGTTAACTTTAATAACCATAAAGATGTGAGCATTGGAGTCATACAGGCCCACGAGAGGAAACCCATACAGGTGATTAAGAATCGACCAGGGCCGTGGCCAGCAGCATCTCTTATTGGTACTAATGGAATTACGTGTTAAAGATGTGAAGACTATCACCACCAGTGGTGCAATTGCTCCATAATGCTCCTTTAACCTCTAGTCGTAGATGAAGAGTATCTGCTAAAAGCCAAGTTTACACTAAGGTTTTCCTCAAGATCTTTCTGTTTCTTTATCAAATCAAAGGTTGAGGTGGTGTTCAGTATTCTGTAAGAGTAAAACTAGGTCCAGAAGTAAGCCCTGCTAGCGGAGGGGGAAAAGGCAACACTGATTCATGTGACTTCACTATACAGTAGCTGGGTCACTGGTTCCTGTCAGTCAGCTTGAGCCCTGGACTGTCTTTTTCCCACTGCTCCTCCTTGCCCCCAGCTTTCTACAACCCACACCCCCCACCCCGCACCCCCTTTTAGGTTTGCAGTAGCTCCAGGCAGTACTGTAGCTGCTATATGTCCACTTGTTTGTCTACTCCCATTACTGTGGGTGGTGCTCCCTCAGGAGGAAAGTGAAATCCAGGCCACAAAAGGGTCAGAGAGAAACCAGCCTGAAGCCTTGACCCTGGCTGAGACAGGGATACCATACGGTTCACTGCAACAAGGTACTGATAGGCACTTGATAAATGTGAATGCGCTCCAGCTCATGATGCATCTGTGACATGTAGGTCAATGGGGTGAGATAACATAAACAAAGGTTAACAATGGCTCAGATTAATCTGTTTGTTATTCACAGAGACATTTGGCAACTTAAAAAAACAAGCTGGCATTTCTCCCACTTCTTCAGATGTGTTTAGTGGTGAGTGGTGCAAGCTCCTCTGGTAGACTTTTTCCTTGAGGCTACCTTTTATTATTCATTGGTGAGAGTCAGCTCTCTTGGAAAAGGCTTTAGAGTGCAAATAGGTGGCTGGGGCTCAAGCCCTAGTGGATGATTTACTCTCAAGGCCAAAAAAAATTTCAGTACAGCAAAGAAGTAACCAAACCATAAGCGCAATTCGTGCTGTCTTTTATCGATTGTTTTCTTGTAGAGTTTGCACAGTCAGTGTCCAAACACCTTCTCCCAGTAACATGCATAGTGGCATATACACAGAAGTATACTTTTTGTATGGTCTCACTGTTTCAGACATTGTCTTTATACCATGAGGTGTAATTCAGACAGCATTGGCACCACAGCAGGTATACACCACCCTGACAACAAATACATCCCTGTTCTTACCAACGTTGTATCCTGGTACAGAAAATTTTTGCAGTAAATGAGGGCTGTGAAATTTCTAATGAAATATATAAATCCTATCCATTCCTAAGACGAAGCACATAAAAAAATGTTCTCTGGCAATTTCTTCAATGTCTGTGTTTGGAATCCACTTGACAGTACTTGTTTAAACATTGTCCAACGTGATCAGGAGGGGTGTTGCTGAAGTTCCAACTTGATGTTTAACTAATGAAAAGATAAACTCTGATGAGCATCATTAAACATATATACAGAGGGACAACTATCCCAGAGCCACTTTGATGCCTTTGCCTCTGGAAACAGCTCATTAATATCTTTCTTTTTTTCTTCCCACAAATCTAAAAAACATGGAACTAATCGGGACAAACTGAATAGAGTTTTTCTGATGTGGGACTTATTTGACAGCTTTTCAATCTGATGTCTTAAATTATGTGTAAAACTGTGTATCACAAGTCATAAAAAAGTAATTTCCCATTGTGCATGATTTCACAGCACAGAAGCTGACAGAAGTAAGCAACTCAATAAACAATCCTCTGCTTAATAAAACTTTGTGGCGGTTTGAATTGACTTTTCTGGATTGTAGTACAAAGTAACTTTGTTCACTGGAGTAAACACATTTGGCAACTGTGCAAGTCTCAATTTGTCTTCCAAATCTGTATCATTTTCAGAGATAATTTGAAATGCAGCTCCTCCTCTGCATGTTGACAATGAAGTGTGCATCAGTTTGAATTTCTTAGCTACATAATATAACTACACTTGCTTTCTGACACAGGGAACCATATTGTGTTTTGCCACCTGAGATGAGAATTTGCAATTAGAGTTACTAAGACAGTGGATATCTGGCAGTTAAACAGACACGTTGAGAAGCAACAACAATCCTATAGAGAAGGAGAAAGAATAAAGAAAGATGGACTCTGTGTGATGCAGCAGCTGCCTCGCTGGTTGGCAACACTAAACAGACACTCCTGCAAAGAGACAGAAACGGCTCATTTTCACCTGTGTATGCAGCTGATTATGTTGTTTTGACGAGTCCTTCAGAGGCTTAAGTTTTCCTGGTTGGTATGTTCCTTCCCTCGACCATATGTCATTACTGAAGAACCGTAGCCATGAGAGAAGCACTATGAGAGAGTGCTAAAAGAGATTTAGAGAGAGAGGAGGTGACAGAAATACTCACTGATGGGGAGCCAGCGATTACTGCTCTTGGCCACTCTGCATAGATTATAGTTGCTTATGTGAAAATGGCGCCAAGGTGCAGTGGAAAGAGCTTTATTTAATTTTTTAAGAGGTGGTATTGTCACAAAAAGGCGCATTTATTTAGCTCAGCAGCGAGATCAAAGGGCAATCAGTTGCCAGTACAGTACGTTCTTCATCACTCAGAAGATAAAAAGAGCTGTCATTTTCAGAGCTGCATGCCTGGAGTTGTTTGATGTCACAAAATAAACTGTCATGTAAGTTTTTGTCTGACCTTGAGTTTATGTTGAAAAAGAATCTACGCCATCCCAGAAGGCTGTCTGTTGTAGCTGTTGATGTGTATGCAAGGTATTTTTATGCAACTTTGGAATTTGTTGTATGTGATTTTCAAGGTCAGTTCATTACTGGCCACCTGGTTATCAGCCTGCTACATTATATGACCCATTGTTTTCTTTTTTTTATAATTACTGATATAGGTATATTAAAAGTACATGAAATCAAGAACGAACTCCTTTGGAAGAATACTGTTTTTTTAGATGAGAAAATATATCTTTATTTGAACATCTTTAAGGAAATGTGTGGCAGAATTTGTTGTTAGTCTTTGTCACTAAGAAACTGCAAAAGATACATCAGCTCCGGTTATCACTGTCTTTGATTACTAACAGAGGTGTTTCATCTATATCTTCAATTCCAGTAGTGAAAGTAGTACTAAGATCATCAGTGATTTTAGGAGCCCAAGCCTCAGGAATACTCCGATGACAGAGTTGTACTCAGGCTTACCACACTAAATATTCCACAAAATGAATGGAAATTAATAGAATAGGAAAGGAATTTTACAAATATACAAAAAATGAAGAAAATAAGGACTCAAAAAATTACTACACTAGTCAAGAACAAAAATGAACATAAATGCTGTACATTTACAAAAAAAGAACAAAAAGTAATAAAATAAGCTGCAAAGTGAACAAAATTTTACTGAAAGGGACAAAATAATTCCACAAAATTGAACAAGAATGAACACAATAATCATAAAAGTGAATGAATGTAAAGGGCTAAATGCTGCCTCAACAGCCTCAACGTGCAGTAAATCTATTTTGTGGCACACAATTATCTTGTGAGCATAAAATATCTTATGGCATGTTAAAGGATCTGTGTGGTCTAAACTCAATAAATTTATACATGTATTCATCAAGCGTTGCTGAAAATGCAATCTCTAGGATCAGCCCCCTAAATTTCTGACCCTAGAATCACCTCTGATAATCAGCAATAAATAAAAGAAAACATCCCATAGTGGACCCTGGCATGCATTCTAAAAAACTTTCTAATGTGAAGTGTCACTTTTTGTCTTGGGCTTCCATTCCCTCTGTTCATATATTTACTTCTCCACTTTTCACAGCCTTCCCTCATTAACGCGTCCTAATTGGCTGTTGGGCTAAGCTGAAAACAATGAAGCATCGATTTCCTTAAACATAATCACCTCATCCAGTCATTTAATGGCTGCTGTCACTGTGGGCCACCGGGAGAAAAATGACCAGTCAATGGTCCCTTCGATGCCCTTCACCTCCACTCACCAAAGGCTAGAGTGCACAGCTACCCACTCCATCTTAGCAGGTTGGTTTAACCCCTTTAGCTGCCTGACAGCCTCTGAGCACTACATCCATCACAACCTGCAGTCCTGTCTCCAGTCGTTGGCATACAATATTGCACCTAAATGAACATGTGGTTGCTATCATGCATTTGAGTACAAAATATCTGTCATGACATGTCATATGCAGACATATACATTTCAACAAATGCACATCGGCACAGAGGCATTTACAGCCACAAACAAACTCAGTCACAGATAATGGATGGCCATTTACCTCATTGGGTGCTTCCCGATACCTGAATGGAATTGCGTCTAGTCCAAGTGGCCATTTGTCACCAAAGTGGCCCTCGTGACTGACTAGTAGAGTTATCATGAAGCCATTTATGCAGCTCTCTCCTCCACACAGCAGATGGTTCATAGTGATCAGGCCTAATGTCCATGTGGCTCATGACTGGACCTCAATCCACAGCTGCCACAACTTCAACCATGTGTACATGTGTTAGATCACAATGATCAGAATGCTGTTTTCTGTTTAAAGAATAACTTTTGTTCTTAAGTTCTCTTCTTTTTAGAAATGTTTATCTTTACATGTTAAATCCCAGTAAAGTTTTAAATTATTTATATTTCAAGTTACTTATATATTTATAGTTTTCCGTAATACAGGAAAATACTTAAGTAATCTGAAATTTTACTGTAAGTAAACTGTACTCTTCACATACGTAGTTTGAATGAGAAGATGTAACAAATACACAAAGCACCATTGAGGGCCAGAGTCCTGTCATTCAAAGTTACTGTATTAATATTTGTAATAAATGTATGAAATGAAACTGCCCTCATGAAGAACTAATTCTAATACAGATCAGAGCATTACACTAAGGGATAATATGATAGAAGTATGATAATTGTTGTTTTGCTGTCTTACCTATGTTTGCCTGTTAAACCTCTGTTCTACAGGTAAAGCACAGAAGCCTGCTGAGAAAACTGAATTTGATTCAGTATTCACTGACGCAACATAAAGTTTTCACTTATTCAAAGATCTGCTTGACTTGAAAGCAAGTCTGCAGGTCAGGAAGCTGTCAGTAAAATATTCAATAAGCCAACACATTGTGAGGTTTGGGGTTTTAGCACACTCAAGGGATTTCTCTCCTCACTTTTATGGTCTGTGTTCTGCTTCCTCCTGCCCAGAAATATCTAACAACAAGCGCTAAGAGAGTGACATTAATACTGCACGACAGCACAGTCCGGCAGGACTGCAAATGTTTGCCTTTTAATCCAGGACTCGGCGGCCTTTGGTCTGGCCATGGTAGACATTGATGGGAATGGGAGAAGAAAACTGTTGCCAAACTTGTCTATGCTGCTGGGAGCTTAGTTCAGTAATTCATGACCCGAGCCATTTCAAACATTTGCACAACTAAACCAGGCAGAGAAGCACACACCAGTCGGTGCTGCTGAAAGCAAATGCATCTTCTCACTGTGGAGGATGTCCTCTTTAAAATGTAGTATGGCCTTGTGAAATAAGGCACAAACAAGATAGAAAGTGGCATTTGATTTTGTCTCCCTTTTTGCATGTATTCATTGTCTGATTGGAGTAAATAACTCCTCTCCACTCCTCTCCTCTGTCCTGGGATGAGCTCCAGTTTAATTGTTGGACACTGGTGTTGGTTGCGGTGGCTGTCAAGGGAAGATAAAGAGTTTTTCCTGGGGCGTAAGGAAAGAGGAGAGCAGTGATGGAGGGTCTCTCTCCTGCAGCTCCGCTGGCTGCATTAGCCCCACGCTTTATAATTGTGTGAAGGGGGCACTTCCAGTGGCTCCCTCATTACTCACTGGCATGGCCAGTCCCTGGCAGCTAGACACACCTTGTCCTCTAGCTCTCTCTCTCTCTCTCTCTCTGTTTCAGTCATTGTAGGTTGTCCCTCAGCTCCATCACCCTTCTCCCTCCCATGGGCAGTCCTCCCGATTGTTATTTTGACCCATTACCGCCATCAGCACATATTGTCTTCTCTTTTCACTGAATTTTTTTGACATCCTCCTTTGTCAGACCGGAACCTATTGTACAGCATTTGCTCTGACTGATGTCTCCCATGCTTTGGAGTTACTGTAATGCTGTGGTTTAGTATAGACTGTATTGGCTTATCCAAAAGTCTTAAAGGCGGTAAGTCTCCAGGCAGCTACTGCAACTGCCACTCACTAGTAACAAAAACATTCACCCGTTTCCAATCATATTAAAAACATATGGAAGAAATCAGGGATGTAAAGCACATCAATGCATACTTAGGTATGGAGTGAAAACAGCTAGGATATGAGTGAGGCAATTAGATGACATAACTGAAATGCCTCAAGGGCCAATTTGTTACACACACTTATGTTCTGTGTTCAATGAATCCCTGATACCTATGTTGTTTTCCTGAGCCTCTCCTTCATTATAATACATTTTTCATGTTAATAAAATACAGTATCTACCCTATAAAAGTTACTGAAAATACACAAAGTCTGTGAATATCCCTCAGATGTATCTCATTAGTTTGTGCAGCGCGCTGACCTTGTGCCTCCATGTCTGTCTCTTTATCTGCAGAGGGAGGTACGTGTGAGGTGATTGCCGCACACCGATGCTGTAACAAGAATCGCATAGAGGAGCGTTCCCAGACAGTCAAGTGCTCCTGTTTACCTGGAAAAGTGGCCGGGACGACGCGCAACAAACCTTCTTGCGTGGATGGTGAGAAAATGGCATGTGCTTCAGAAATGTGCCGCTGCTTACCATTTATTACCGAGAGCTCATGCAGAAAAAAATCAGTTCTTTGATGTTTGATAGCGGCTCTCACCTAGAGTATTATTTCTTTTGGTATTTTTATAGGAGCACTTTGCATGTCTAATATTAATGCTATCTGAATGGTAACCCAAACACAGTTGATCCATTCATTTTGCCTTTAATCCTTGCAAGAGCGGGGGCAGAGGGCTGAAGCCCGTCCCCTGACTGAGAATGAGTCACTAGTTCATCACAGGGCTGACACAGACACAGTCATTCACACTCATACCTATGGGCAATTTAGAGTGATCGATTAACCTAACCCCTAGTACATGTTTTTAGATGTGACAGGAAAATGAAGTACTCAGAGAGAACCCATGCAGGGAAGAACGTGCACATTAAACTATAAAACAATTAAATGGTTAGTTACAAATATTTGAAAAACTAAAAGTCCAATTGATAATGGTTAATTTCCAGTAAAACAGGACACCTTTATGGTGACATTTCAATACTTAAGTTGTACGTATGTCTGTATGTATATATATACAGTGGTACCTCGGACAACGAATTTAATGCATTCCAGCGTCACGTTCGGTATCCGAATTATTCGTTCTCTGAAGTGACTTTTTCCATACAAATACATGTAAAACCAATTAATCCGTTCTGGACCCATGACAAACTCCCATATGAAGTATGTATTACACAACCATACCTGCACATTTATTCATTATATTATTTGAAAAGGAAGTTATGTTAATTATCTGAAACATAATGCATGAAATTAGTTCTAAAAATGATTTGGATGGTAGTGTGTCCGTGGACACTGCACATGTCCATAACTGTAAACAACTCCACCACGCCGCTAACCGCGGGACGACTGCACACACACCGCGGGACGACTGCAGACACGCCGCGGGATGACTGCAGACACGCTGCGGGCCGGGAGGCGGCACGCCGCGGGCCAGCACGTCATTGAAGCCCGATGGCTTCAGTGATGGTACAGTATCACCAGCAATTTCCTTCTTTTTGATCCAAAGCAGCAGTAGCCTCTCCATAACACAAGCTAACGGCTGTTAGCCGCTAGCCTCTGTTAGCTTGGCTAACGGCTGTCAGCTTCGCCGAGATCCGGAAGTGACTACTCATTATCCGGTTTAAATTTCGTTGTCAGAGGTAAATTTTTTGCAGTTTTTTCCTTCGGTATCCAAATTTTTCGTTGTCAAAAGAGTTCGTTGTCCGAGGTACCACTGTGTGTATATATATATATATATATTTATATATATATAGTATATGGGTCAAATTTCCTCCACATTTGACCCAAGAACAAAGAGTACAAAGAATAAGAACAGTGAATGTCTCACTGCATTATAGTTTTGCTGCATATTCTGCACGATTAAGTAGGAGAGCATTTTATTTATTTATTTATTTATTTATTTGACCTTTATTTAATCAGGCAAGTCATTAAGAACACATTCTTAATCGCGTCAGCTGCCTGGGAAAAGGTAGAGCCTCTTGAGGGAAGGGGAGGAGTTAAGATGGAAAAACAAGAAAGTTAAAAGCAGAAGAACTCAGTAAAAATATTTTCAGCACATCTACTACTACAGAAGCATAAGAGTTTACATGCGACAGTATTTAAGTCATGCAGGACAGCTCAAACAGATCAGAGAGCACCAAAGCCTGTCTGATCAACCAATCTTCTTATTTCACAATAGTATGGGATGACAAACAAGATTTGAATATTTATTTATGTTTTCTTCCTTTTTGTAATTCAATGTCACTAGTTACTGTAACTAAATGCTACAATTATTTCCAGTTTTAATTTGTTTTGTTTATGTCAGCTCTAAGTATTTAATTGGCCTGAGACTGTTCTCATATACTATTCATAAGAGGTTGATGTTGGTCTCATGAAAATTAGTGCATTTAATTTTCTATGATCCTGCAGAAAAAACAGACCTGATCATGTAACATCTTTGGCAGAGATCCATGTTGATTACATTAGATCACATATAAGACATATGGGTCATTCATATAAAATCAACTAATTCTGAGAAATGCTCCTTTTTCGATTCAGCTGAAATTTTTATTACAGTAACAGCAACATATTTAATGAATCCATACCAAATTTTTCTTTGATTGCGCAAAACTTTTTCAGTTATAAATCTTTGCAGTAGCCAAGTAAAGGTCCAAATTTGGGGCTTTAAAATTGTGTCACATGTTTTCTGTCATTTCTGAGCCTCATAAATTGTATGTAATCTAGGTAGATGAATGAAAATTTCAGGGCTGAAAGACACATACAGTACCAGCTCAGTTGATAACACTAATTATATATTTGGAATTACACTGTCTGGCCAAAAAAAGGTCACCACCTGGATTTAACTAAGCAAATAGGTATGAGCCTCCCATTGGATAATTTCTGCATGGGTGATTATGTTTCAGCTGGCAACAAGTGACATAAGAACAGTGGGAAACCATCATCTTTGAAGAAAAAATGTGGTTGGAAAAAAATCTTGAATGACCATGACCTGTAATCACTTAAATGTGTGGTGAAATCAAAGTGTAAAAAAAAAAACATCAGTAGAATTCAGGGTTATGTTTAACAGGGAAAGTAAAAGAATTTCCTTTCTTGTGCTGGAGAAGACTTTGCACAGTGTCCAACTCTCCCATCATCAATTCAAGATCTTGGCAGATGACTGCAACTCTGGACGTAAATAAATGTTGAGACATTGCAGAAGGTTATTGAATCAATGCCACAACAAATATGTGCTGCAATCAAAGCAAAACAAAATATTATGCTCCCTAGCAAACTGAAGCCTTTTTTCCTCTGATTAGCCTCACTGCTAAGTGGTTTTCTTAAGGCTACACAGCTATTTAGTCCCAGTCCCTTGAGCTCCCTTTGCATTGTGTGTGTGGAGACGCTTTTACTTTCACTGTTAAACATAGTCCTGAGTTCTACTGTTGTTTTTTTACACTTTGATTTCACCACACATTTAAGTGATTACCTGTCATGATCATTCAAGATTTTTTCCAACCACATTTTTTCTTCGAAGATGATGGTTTGCCATGAGACATCATTTTCACACATGGATTGGCCACCACAGAGTCCAGACCTTAACCTCATTGAGAATCTTTGGGATGTGCTGGAGAAGGCTTTGCGCAGCGGTCAGACTCTACCATCATCAGTGCAAGATCTTGGTGAAAAATTAATGCAGCACTGGATGGAAACAAATCTAGTGACATTGCAGAAGCGTATCGAAACAATGCCACAGCAAATGCACGCTGCAATCAAAGCTAAAGGTGGTCCAACAAAATACTGTATTAGAGTGTGTGACCTTTTGTTTTTTTTTTTGGTGGTGACTTTTTTTTGGCCAGGCAGTGTATACTTTAGCCTAATTGTGACTAAAATGACCAGATTTCATGCAAGTTTACTTATCTATGCAATTTCTCAGGCACATGCGCATACCACACTACCTACTGCAGGTGTATTGGGGCCAGGCCCCTACATGCACCGTGCATTCCTCCATCACACGTACAGATGAACTCTGGAATACAGACAATTGAAGCCACACACTCTAGCCTGTGAATACATAAAGTGAAGTATGTTTTGATGATATTATGGGGTAAATATATTTGATGTGTGGTTTTAACTTGGAATATCACATGAAAATGTATTCATACAATAGATAGGCAGCTGATTACTTAGTTGCTAAATTTTGCCTACAGCTAACGCCATTTAAGAGGCTACTCATCATGATGCTAGCTACAGTACTTCAAATGTGATGCCTGTTTTCTTCCATCTTCATCAATTCTACAGTGGGCACTTTATGCACATTGAAGTGCCTCTTCCTCAGTACAGAACGAACAATTATTTGTGGCCTCCATTACTTCTTTTGTGTGATTTGGTTATACTGTTGGTCAGTTTACACTTATTGCACAACTTGACTCATTTCCTTGACTCAGTTCCATTTGTAATTTGGGCACATCAGAAATGACGCAGCATAGCAGGCCACTTTATTAACATGTGATCATCAAGATGTTATGATCATTCACGTTATGTGTTGTACTATGTCCTACACTCTAACTGATAAAGTAAAACGTGAGAAATATTTTAAAGGGATCTTATCACTGTGTTTACATTTAAATACAGAAAAATCCAATATAACGCATATAACAAACCTGATCCCTCAATATTCTGACTGACAAGACCAGGATTAATGTCGTTAAACATGAATTCAACATCATTCAAGCCACATAAACTCAATGTTTTTCAGGAAGTGAAGGAGACAGAGAGAGGCAGATAGCAAGAAGTCACTTTGCATGCAGATTAAACATAACATCCATTCACGTATATTCCATGAGGGCTGCATTTTACCCTGTGCTTTTCTGAATTAGATGCTATTAGCACTGAGACTTGCTTGCACAGCAAGGAGAGGATTTTGTGACACATGGATTAATATTCCTAAATTTGCATCTTTTTGCATCCATGCAAATGGCACAGCCGTAACCTTGATGCTTTCTGTTTTGCATCACAGTTTGTGTGAATTACAGTCTTTGTGAATGACAACTATTATTTTTGTATTGCTTTTGCACATATTTAACATGCACTAAAGTGACACAAACCTTTCCTAAATATAGTACTATATGTTGTGTTTCTTAGGGTGCTTTCACACCTATGGCATTTGGTCGTAGGTGTGAAATAATGATGATAATAATAAACCGCCACAAGAATAAGTAAAATAGTACCATTCATTATTCCGAAATAAAGCTAAATCTGTTATTTTCGTCTTCTGGATTTTTCCCTGTACAAATGCTGTGCCAATCAGCTCTCACTTACGTCGCCCAAAACACAGTATTTTGTAAACATGAGTGGGGGGATATACAGTAGTTGTTGGTTCGTTTGCAAAAATGCTGGTGTGAATGTGGACCAAACTAGTTGAGATTTCAACATTGTAACAACTTATGGGTCCAATCAAACCACTGTACTGGACTAGCAGGTGTGAAAGCAGCCTTAGTTTGTCGGTATACAGTATTACTAGATTCTCAGTTTAATCCGTGTGGTAATAAAAATACCTTCCACCATTAACAACCCAGTTTCTTCTGGGCCTCAAGAGACACAGGATGATCCAGTTGGGCTGTGGAACACCTGAACAAGGAGCACATTGCAGATCACATTGCCCAAGGCAGTTAAGGCTGATGGAAATGAATAACTAATAAACACAAGTCAGGGAAGCTCCAGGCTAGTGCACCTGAATTACCTCAGCTGAGGAAAACAATCAAGAAAAGGCAGCTCCATGGGAAAAGAAAAAAAAGCTGACAGGAAGTCACAAGTCTACTGAGACAGAACTCTGATGCCCCCTTTACTTCATGCAGCTCATTTACTGCCCCTCAGTCTCTATCTTTTCACCTGCACCTTCAACAAAGATCAAAGTCATCTGTCTGACTGCCCTCTCAAAAGAAATTGCACAAAAATATCTTCATTATGAGAGATGTTTTATGAAGGACCAGACAGGCCTGTTCAGTGGGCTTCACAGGGTTGGTTAGCCACAGCTGACACTCAAAAAGATCCTAGAATATGAATTAGGTACAAGCCAAAGAAGAACTTTCTACAAATCTAATGAAAAATTGCCCAGAAAAAAGTTTCCTGGTAACAGCTGCATTTTCAGTCCTTGAGACATTTTATTCAGGAAACTGATGTTCTGTTTGTGCATTGGTCAAACACGTCTCTTGAATTAAACATTTACAGAGTTCTGACCTTGAGATACAGCTCAACATTTTTAGCAGACTGAGTTGTCCTTGCACAGAGAGACAGACAACTAGACAGTCCCTGGCCCTTTCACAATCACTTCTATTTTATTTTGTTTAACTTAATATAGACGAGACAGGCTTTAAAGTGAGACAGGTTTTTTTCTACCAGAAAATATAGCTTATGTAAACTGTATTTTCTGGTAGAAATTATAGCTTACGTAAGTTTAGGATAATAAGAGTGATTTGATGCATGTAGCCTTTTGTACTGAATAATGATGAACTTCAAGGAGATTTCCAGCACAAGTTGAGCAAAGATACAGTACACAAATCAGAAAGTACATTCATATGGAACATGGAGGTGCTAGGAGGCAATGTTAACACTTCACGCCTCTCTGCTTCAGGCTCCTGTGGCAGGAGAATCCTTGCTGGTTGTATATTGATTAACAAGCACTTATAGAGGTAGAGGTGATAAAAATGGAAATGACAAGTCACTGAACAGTACTGCTACAACATGAGCACATTTCACCACCAAGTAAGACTGAAGGTCACCAGAACTGAGTTTTGAATCTTTTATTCTCTTTATTCTGATTTCATTTTGACTTTTTGTTTTCAATTCCAGCTTATGTTAATTAGTTTTAAAGCAGGTTTGCTGTTAGTAAAGTTTTCTTTAGGAGTTTCAGTGTTAGTGCTGGCATATTTGAAATTCAAAAAGGTCAAAAAATGTATTCTGTAATAAAAATGCAATAAAAAGCATCATAGTCATTTAATAAAATTAACCACAGATGAGCAGCGATTCACAAAAGACAAAGGTAAAAGGTTTGGGTTAAGGCATTATATTTAACCTGTAAACATTTTTTAAAATGCTGTTTTAGATTCATGCATATTTTACCCTTGAGAAATGCTCCATATATTTTACCACCTTCCACTATAAAGTACTTGCTCTTATCTAAAACACAGTCTTATCTGAAATAATATCTAGCTGGACTTTTGTCATCATAGACACATTCCAATTTTCCATTTTTGTTTTTTGGGCTCCTTGGCTTCTTGAGTCCTCGATGCTCAATTGTAACCAAGAAATTGATGTTGTTGCACCATGTCGAAGGATATTCCAGTTTCCTAAAATGCCCATTGAGGAGAGAGGATCGAGGAGGCTGTTAGAGGAGCTATAACTGATGATACACAGGTGTACGCTTTGCAGAAGTCTTTTTAATGAGGGGACCCATAATGTGGCACACATCTGGATTATACAAACCACAGCAGAAGCAGAACTTTAAAACAGAGGTTTTGCTCATTGTGAATTTGTATTAAATTGTACAGTGATCAAAATCAGATCTGTGTGTGTTTAATAAAAAAAGTGTGACATCCCTACATCATCTGCTGGCACAGTGTGAAGTAAGTCAGTTAAAATGAACACTCATTTGACAGAGGTCATAAAGTGCAGCTTGTTTGTAACTAAATAACAGACAGGAAGCAGCTCTCACACATTCTGAATCTACACGTTTAATATGAAGGTGCAGAGGGAAAAAAATTTATTAAAAGCTTGTTGCCTTTGCTCATTCCTCCTCAAGCATGCTCCTTGAGCCCGCCATCCCATATCTCTGGTGAACAGGACTATGATGCAAGGCTAGGATTCAAGGTGGGGAGTGTGGGTGGATTAGAAGCACAAGCATATGATGTGTTCATCTATCACTGAAACAGCTAAAACAGATTGACAATAAATGTCATGTGCAAACAAAATAGTAGGATTATGTATGAAATAGGTTTATAAAGAAGAATACAGTTTCATTTCTGTTGTGATTTCAGTCAATAGGTCTACATATTTGCTTTCATTAACAATAATATCCTTGATCATAATCCTGTATTTATAACTGTATTTTCTTCAGTCAGGACAATCACCTTGTATAATTTTCACCTGCATGAAAATGAGGCCATTTGATATTTATTTAACACCAAAACCACCACGGGATACGAGGCTGAAGGGCAGACAAAATAATTGCGTAATTAGTCATACTAGTGTCACACATTGCAAACATTTAATTAAGAGACCTTTTTCCATAAGTGTGGAAATAAATTGACTCAGGAGGGGGCACACGTTCAAGGCGTTTGATTATTTAGGAAAAGCAATCTCTAAAAGTTGTGTGTGTCTGTCAGCGGAGCCTGTGGGCCGCTGCTGCACCGTGTGAAGGATTATAGACTTGTGGAGTCACTGGTCTGTCCCCTCAGCAGCGCACCAGCCTGGCCCAGATGGAGCTTTCTCCCCAGGTCCTGCGTTATTAATGTTCCATCCAGATGAGGAACGATGCCGCAGCCTAGCTCTTCCCACCACCCCCTGGGGGACACCTGGTGCCATTGCACTGTACACAGGTTATGCCTGTGCAAAAAAATATAACAAATAGCCAGTTCTCTGATATAACAAATCAAAATATATCCTCAGAGGTCATTTGGTTTTGGTACACATACACAGCCTGGAGGAATGAACACTTCTTTATCTTTGGCCAGATTTGCGGAAACAGGCAGCCCCCCTCATACACAGCATTATGAGTCATTAGCATCAAACTCCAACATCAAAGCACACACTGAAGATGAGCTCATTGTTGAATGTTTACTACCTCGTGAATAAGCGGTGCATGGGTTATCTCAGTTGCTACTGGTGACTGGTTTGGTTATTATTAAAATATGGGGATGTGACGACAGCTTGCGTTGTGTTGGGAGGCCTCGCACTCGGTGGGGGTCTGATGTCAGATTATCCCCATAGTGGGAATTGATTATTAGCTTTGACAAAAAGAACGATGTCCCAGATATGTCAGGGCCAACAAGGCTCTTAGTGAAGAACATCCTTTTTAACAAGTCAAACACTCATATTTCTCCAGCCTGGATGGGCTGACCACATGTGCTAAGATTAGGCACTCGTCACTGCACCACTGCCTTTATCCAAGTTCATGAGATATATAAGCCTTTGGCTACTGAATGGCCACACACACATTAAAACACACACCCACAAACACATGTACCCATTTACTCAACACATGCATGCAGATGCTGTAAAATGCACACATGCTGCCACTTTGCGTTGTCATGTAACTGCTCTAGCGATAAACTCTTTCAACAAGAGATGCACACAGATGCCAGCTCACTGCTGATCACTGATGGGGAATGAACCCTTCTGTTTGGCTGCAGGCGCGTATAGCCGAGCATGACAGGTTGTCATGGTACATTTGAGATACATCCAGGGGGAGACATGCATGGACCTTACTTGAAGAGAGGGACAAGAAGCACTACAGCTCTTCCATATACATTACTGGTATAATACATGCACATTAAACATGAAGGAAGCTTATGTTTAGGTGAACAGTATTATTCCAAATAATATATACTGTAGAACCTTATGTGTGTATTTTTCTAATGAATCTATAATTAATATTCATATCATCCAAATGACACCCAGAGCTGACACTATATGGACATCTGACTGTTGCGCCTAAAGGGACTTGGACATTTTTGAATGCACTGCGTAAAATGTCTAATGTGTTTCACCGTTTTGGTCATAAACACTATCCAATGAACAAAAAGGACCGATAAAATAAATGAAAAGAGCAAAAATTTAAAAAGATGATGACTTAAATGAACAAACGAATGAACAAATAAATAAATAAATAAATGATGATACAGTAAATAAAATGAATAAAGACTGAATGAAATAATAAGGAAAATTACCAAAATTCAGCAAGAAAGAACAAAATAACTAAGATAATGAACCAAATGTAGAGCAGAGTTGTGGAAGGATGAGTTAGGCTGGCTACAGGACATTTGATGGATTTTTAAGATTTTTGATTTTTGAACACAGCTTCATCTTCTCTTCCTCACAGGGCTAACTCATTCTCCCAGTCCGTTATGTTGTGGTTGAACATGGTCTTCAATATACACCATACAGTATAATAGCTCTTTGTCACTGGACAAAAGACCCACTATCTGCTTTTCTTCACACTGTAAGAGGCTGCAGACATACTGTACAGTACATTCCTGGGTCAAACGGCTGCAGTCATCACTGGTATCCATCAGCTCCAGGTGCACATGCTGTTTTGTACCTCTTTTCCAGTGCAGTGCTATGAACAACCTCAGCTATAATTTCCATCTGTCTCCATTTGAGCTGCACTCTCAAGTCGAGTCTGAAAGCAAGACTGAAGTAAAAGAGAACCATAGCTACTCTAACGTTTTCGCTGATGCTTTCTACTGTTCTCCTTTTTCCAATGGCTCCTCAAACCCGAGACACTGAAAATGAAAGAAAAAAAATCAAGAAAGGTGAATGCGTACTTGCAGTGTGAAAAAAGCAAATCATCAGTTTTTAGCGTGCGGGGGTGTACATGCTCATTTGATTGTGCCAAATTGTAGTCAAGATTTAATTTCAGTCTCAGTGCAGGAAAATCAAAATCATGGTAATGGCAGCAGTGCCAGCAGAGGAAGGAAAATGGACAGAAAAATGCCGTGTGAATGCCTCAAATGCTCCATGATGACAGCTGAGCAATGCATTTACATATTTAATCAATAAACTTACTATAATACAGATACTTGCTGAAAGTAGAGGGTATTTTTTAAATGTTTCTCAAATGACTTGCATTTTTTGGACACAAGTATTAGGACATGGGGCTGTTGCACCTACAGGAACTGGTGATGAAAAATTTTTATCTTAAGTCTAATTCATCTTCAAAAAAAGTTCAGGAGGAGTCAAAATTCAACGCAAAGTATTTTTGTTATCGACAACAAAAGACACAGAAATGGGAACCCGTTCTACACGTGCCATAACACAGAAGAAGGAGACCCCACCTTGGGGTGTGTGCCCACTCATTTTATACCCTCAGAGGTGTGGCCTTCCACACCATGGACATTTTCTATTGGATTAGCGAATGATACCATCTCGTCATGTTAACTTCATTGGTGCCTGGAAGGGCATCCGAGAAGCGGAGGTGACATACTTATGAACCAAAATTTCTTGTGTTGCATTGAACCATTTTTTCCTCTACTAGAACATTTCAACTTCCCCGCTCACTCGAACTTTCTGGCAGGGGTGACTGTCAAATGACCTTCTACTGTACCTTTATCCCAATTTCAGGGCTTTAAGTATCATTGCAGGTTAGTCAAATAACAATATCCTTGGGTATTTCTTCAGACTCTAATGAATGAATTTATATTCCAACATGTTTTTATTACTTTACATTACATCCTTTTTTATTTTAAATTAAGCCCTTCCATTTATTTTCCATCCTCTTTTCCTTTGTTGACGCATCTGCCTGTTTTTTGAAAGTTTTATTTCTCTACCTACTTATGTTTGTCCATTGACACATTTTCCCATACATATATAGCCTTAATATATCAAGCATTTAATACTTGATTATGTAAAAATACACTCGTTTAAGTAAAGTTAGTGGAGCTCTGCTTCGGTTCCCCCTCTGTCTCCCCTTCACTGCACCTCGGAGGGTGTGAGTGTCAAGTAGAAAGACATATGGTGCAGGTTTGCAGACGTGTATGTGTATCTCAATGTACGTGTGGGAGCGTAGGAACATGCCCTCCTGTGTGTGTATGTTGATATGTGTTCTGTTTTATTTTTTTTTCACCTGCCTTTCCATCCAATCTCCTAACAGAGGTTATACACCAATAATAGGTGCTACAAACAATATACATGTTTTTTTCCTACGCGCTATTTCACATTACTCTAAACACATCATCTTCCTCTGTGATTACAGCACATTATTCCCACTTGCCTAAAAACATGTGCTGTAAGGTCATCAACCACGCTACTACTAGCAGGGATCCATCACAGCGCTGGTTACCATACATTGAAAAACAAGTAGTTTGTGTATAAACACATAGGAGTAGTGTGGATCAATTTCATAGGGAACATGAGGTCAAGCCTTACTCTAGAGTTACTCTGAGGTAAACATTCAAATTATAATAGTAAATCAGATTATGACCTACAGTATGTTAGATACAAATTATTAATAAGGCATGCAATGGAATACACAATTATATTACATTATATGATGATGTTGTGACATATACATATATATTCATTAAAACGATTACTTCAGCTCATCACAGCTGACATTTGTGTCTACATCCATAGGAATGCATATCATATTTGAGCTGCTCCACAATTTGGGGCAAAATAAGGGTTAAATCAATCAACAAAATTGACAATATAATGAAGAAAATGAACAAAAATGTATAAAATAACATTGAACAAAATGAACAAACATAGGAAAAGGCAGAAATTCGGGTGAGGATGTTGTAGCCAGTTAGGGTGCTTAGGAGGTTTAAGTCACTTTTTATTGGAGTTTTGTGTTATAAGTACTTAATGAATGAATAAAAATGAATGATACTGTATGCATAACAGATAAAGTGAAATAATCAACCAGGTGGACAAACATGAGCAATATAATAAACAAATGGATAAAAAAGAACAAAATTAATCAAATAAACAATACTGGAAAGCACTCAGAGAACACAGACCTCTGCCAGGGCAGCGCAGTTTCTCTTTATAGTGAAAACCTACCATTATTATTTGAACCTATGCTCATTTCCCCCATTATGTTATTGTACCCAAAAGTAATTTATTTTAAAATGTATTTGACTCATTTTTGGATTCTTTGACAGTGAACATCTACTATTATCATTTAGAACCACATACATAGCATAATTAGTTCAATAGCTATTCACAAAAATAATATTTCCATAATGATGGCTTTCTTCTGGATCTAGCTACATACAGTAATTCACAAAAGTGAGTACATCACCCCCCATGCCCCCCCCCCCACCACATTTCTGCAGATATTTAATTGTATCTTTTCATGGGACAACACTGAAGAAATGACACTTTGACACAATGAAAAGTAGTC
>JAQQAE010000683.1:0-30485 GCA_029823295.1 Pseudamia nigra
AATTAACAAAATGAATAAAAATGAACAAAATTAATGAAAACAAAGAAAATAATGAAAAAAATTAGAAAAAAATTAACAAAAATATAGAAAAAAAATGAACAAAATTATTGATAGTAAAATAATGTATAAAATACTGTATAGAAAAAAGGAAAAAAGGAATGAACATGACCAAAATAATGAGTACAATATAGAAAAAAAATTAACAAAATAATGAAGAAAATATAGAAAAAAATTAACAAAATTAATGATACCAAAATAATGGAAAAAAACGGTACAAAAAATTAACAAAATTAATGAAAATTTAAAAAATGATGAAAAACTTAACGGAGTGAATAAAAATTAAGAAAATAATGAACAAAATAGAGAAAAAAATTAATGAAAAGGATCAAAAATGAAAAAAACAATCAAGACGATGAAAAAAAACCCAAAAGAAATTATCAAAAAATGAACAAAATAATAAAGAAAATGAATAAGAATGAACAAAAATTTCCCCAAAATAATAAACAAACTCAAAATGAATGATATCAGTCAAAAAAATGAACGAATTATTGACAAAAAGGAAAACAAAGGTCGATTAATGAACGAAATCACCCACGAATGACAACAGAGCAATGAAAAATGACACAAAATGAAGGAAAAAGCTGATCATATGTCGTGTTTGGACATTTAGACATCTTTGGACGTTTCTACGTGTTTTGTCGTGTTTGGTCATTTGGTAAAGGTCGTCGACCCCAAACATCATAATGACACATTATGTCAGAGTCGAACAAACTGGAACAAGTTCTCACTTTATGACGTGGTACTTCTTAAGTACATTGACTCCTTTCATATTAAAAGCATTTGATTTTTCTAGAAAACGTTTTATGGTGAAAAAAAGTCCAATTCAGTTACATTCTGTTCTACCTCACTGAGTAAGAGTTTGAAGTAAAAAGTAGGAGTTTGAAATAAAAAGCAATAAAAAAAAACTAAGCAAAATAATCGAGCAAATTATGTTAATGGATGAACGTTAAGTGACTGTCGAAATCAGCACAAATGTACAAAAATCACGAGGTGAAGATACCAGGCAAGCCCGACGCCAGTTACAGAGGCTAAGTGAAGCACCATCCACCCACCAAGGCTGGAAACTGAACAATACTGGAAAAGTATTGCGCCTGGCAACACAAATGAACCAGCTGCTAAGGGATGGGCTAACCGAAGGGTGTATGATCCCGATCCTGAAGGATCCCTCAAAAGGCACAGTCCTATCCAACTACCGGCCAATAACCTGTCTCTCCACAACATGGAAGCTCATGTCAGGCATCATAGCAGCTAAGATAAGTGGGCACATGGATCAATACATGAGCACAGCACAGAAAGGCATTGGCATAAACACCAAAGGAGCCAAACATCAGTTCCTGGCCGACAGAACAGTCACTCGAGACTGTCTCTAAGAGCCATTGCAAACTTGATGAGGTTGTGGAAAACTACCCTTGAGGCCAGTGGCAAGCCACTTGCACAAGTCGCCATCAAATGTGGCATATTCCAAGGAAACACTCTATCCCCACTGCTGTTCTGCATAGGTCTGAACCCCCTCAGCCAAATAATCAACAAGACTGGCTAGGGATACCGACTCAGGAATGGGGCCACCATCAGTCACCTCTTCTACATGGATGACATCATGCTGTACGCTAAGAGTGAGCAAGACATCGACTCACTGATCCGCACCACCAGGATCTACACCACTGATGCTGGATTGTCATTCATTGAGGATGGATGTAGTACCTTGGAATCCCACAAGCAAATGGCAACCATGAAGAGGTAACAAGGAAAGTGGGTACTACCAAATACCTACAACAAGTAAGGCAAGTCCTAAGAAGTCAGCTCAGTGGAAAGGATAAGTTCTGGGCAATAAACAGCTACCTCCTGCCAGTAATCAGATACCCTGCAGGAATAATAAGCTGACCAAAGGATGTAAAAACACGAAAGCTCCTAACCATGCATGGAGGGTTCCATCCCAAATTCAGCACCCTGAGATTGTACGCTAGCCATACGGAAGGAGGCCGAGGACTAGTGAGAACCACTATGCAGGATGAAACATCCAAGATCCATAAGTACATCATGGACAAGGCCCCAACAGATGACGTGCTTAGTCAATGTCTCAGACAATGGAGAACAGAGGAGGAGGTGCTGGAGGCACCATCATGGGAGCACAAGCCCCTACATGGGATGTACCATCGAAACAATCCTACCAATGGCTAGAAAGAGCTGGACTAAAAGACAGCACAGAGGCACTCATCATGGCTGCACGAAAGCAGGCCTTGAATTTATATAATTTATCGAATTTCTTTATATATATGTTTAAATCAGTATTCTGTCGATGCACCTTCAGCCATAATTACAGTATCCAGTCAATGTGGGTAGGTCTCAGTCAGCTTTACACATCTCAGCATTACACGTTTTACCCCATTTCTTATTAGTATCTAATGCATTGGATGGCAATCAAGACTGAACAACCAGTTTCAAATCTAGCCACAAATTCTTGGACTTAGTTCTGGGATTTGACCACTCCAGAACATTCAGTGTTGTTTTTAAACTATTTCTGTATATAGTCCACTGTGCGCTTCACAGCATTGTCTTCATAGAAAATAATTCTTCTCACAAGTAGTAGTTCTCATACAGACTGACTCAGGTTATCCCTTAATATTCTCCTAAATTTTGCTGTATTTGTTGGATCCTCTGCCTTTACAAGCCTTCCAGGGCCTGCTGCTGATATGCATCCATGCAGTATAATGCTGCGGCCACCGCACCTACTGGCGAACTTCATATCTATAACACTTTGAATGCACTGGTCAAATGACCTTGTTCTTGACTTTGGTATTTGACACTTTGACACTTACATACATTTCTAGCTACGTAGTGAGGTTGTAAGTGTCATATACTGTACTATGCTGATTCCAAATTTGCTGTGACCTTCAAGGTAGAAAGTCAAGGTCACAGTTAATCTCAAAATTTGACATTTCACAGCTTCTTGTTTAGTCTGTGTCAACCACAGAGAAAGAAAAGAAAACATATATATAAATATAGCGTTGTTCCTATGATGAGGGTGCTCGAAAAAGGAAAAAAGAAAATGTTATGTCTAAGTTACGCATATAGTATGTAGATTTTAATCTATGTACAAGAGACTGAGTATTGTGTGTGTAGATGTGCTGTTATTGTTTGCTGTGTCACTTTTCTCTGTTTTGTTGTTCTTATTTATGATTGAAAGTATGGGTCTTTGTTTCTTGATGTCCATAACTGTTTTAAGTGTACTGTACACAGTAAGAAACCTAAATTAAATTCAAGAAAATACTGTCCTGAATACAAATGAATATTCAGCCTTTTTTGTCTTGTGTTTTCTCCTCTAGTGGGATGGCGTAGGCCCCTTTCCAGACAGCGCTGAGCCACCAAAAGGGGTTCAGATGCTGTGGCACCCCACTATTGTTAAGCCCTACCTCACCCTGCTGTCTGAATGCTCCAATCCCGACACACTGGAAGGGGCAGCTGGGGCGTTGCAAAACTTGGCTGCAGGCAGTTGGAAGGTAAGTTCCATATCGCTTCTGTACTAGTTTTGTTATTTGAGTCATTGACTGGAAGATGAAAAGAAGAAAAGTTATGGATGTCTATTGGTTTGAAAGAAAAATAATTCTTAATTAATGTGTCTGTAACGAGTTTTGAGTCACACTTTTGTTCCGATCAAAGATAAACCACTTGTATCCACACCGCAGCTGTGTGCATTTACAAAATGTGTGTGTGAATGTGTGTGTAGGCTAATGACTGGTTGAAATGACTCAGTCTTATTAAGAAACTCTCAGTGTGATGCCACAAAACACTAGAACTATCAGCTGGACACAACACAATCACTTGGATTAATTTTCAGTTTTCTCACAATGTTGTACTGACTTTAAAATATTTGTAGCGCAGTCCCATGATTTCCTGTGTTCTGTACTGTACAGGATTGTTCAGTAGGAACACAATTACGGTAATAATGTAAAGGCCCCGAGCTCCAACACACCTGGGAGTATAGCTGTGGCTCAACGGCAGCTGATGGATAGAAGCAGCTAGATGGTAATAATGTATGAGTCATGCAGTCATTTTGGAGAGCACTGGAGAGAGCAGCATTAGCCATAAGGGTGCTGGATGTGAGGGTGAAAGGAAGGAATTGTGTGAGTTTACACTGGGGATGACTTTGAAATAGTAAAACTGTTCCAAAGATTGTTGCTTTCATACAGACTGTACGTGAATTTAAATTTTTTTTTGTGCTCAGACGATGATTTTGTGTTAGTCTTCCTTTCAGGAGGTCAGAAAGAGGTGTGCACATGTTGGTTTGATTTCTGTTAGTTGAGAAAGTTACAAATACAGGCAGAGAGATCGAACAGTGGCAAAGGAAGTAATGTGGGGGCAGGCGGTCTTCAGGAAAACACTTTTTCTATTTTTGAGTCTACTGCATGTGCGCGTGTACTTCGTTATGTCTTGTTTAAGTAAGCTCTCTCTCCTGGCTTTGGGTACAGTGCTGTTAACAGTCTCAGAAGAGGACGTGTTGGCGTACTGCTGGCACACTCTTCATGCTGCCTGCTAAGCTTTTGGCTTGGACATATGATCATTTTCCTCCAAGGATAAATTATTTCCTGCAATGATAATATGAACCACAGTTTGGCCATTTTGGTGTCTAATTAAAACAGTTCTCTGTTTTAATCTGAACCTACATGCTCTGTAAGTATAAAATAATCCTAGTACAGAAACTTACAAGGAATGCTTCATATTTCCTTCCCTGATTGCTACTATGCAATGCGCAGCCTTATATGGTTGACACACAAGGTGCTACCAATTGAGTTGTTCAGGGTCGAGAGGCCCATTTTAGTGTATCTTGATAGTTATTGAGAGGATAGAATTGTCTCCAGGCTCAAAAGTCTCCTCTGTGCTTCATATAATTCTCACTCTTACAGTACATCACTTGTGAGATGAGACAGTGTAATGCCTCAGCCTCCTTCATATTGCCCCTGAATATCTTCCACTCGACCTCACCCACTGTGCTCTTCCCTTTTTCTAGCGCCTCTCTCACCAACAATCTCAGGCAAAGACAGAAATAGTCACCACTGTGAAAATTAGTCTGGAATAACACAAAATGAGGTGGAAGGAGGACTGAGATCACCGGCTGGTCTAACTGTGGTGTATTTTTTATTAATATCAGCCACATTAGCACAGTGTCTTTATTACATTTGAAGGGCAGTGTTGATACCATTTCATGTCTGATATCTGCTGTGAATTGTGGTGAAAACATTCAGTCTTCCTTCTGATGAAAAATATTAACACCACAAATACAGTACAGAATGGGATTCTCATTAAAAGGAGTTTTGTTTGCTTTTATATAATGACATATTAACTTGAATTAATCTAAAAGCCTTTCTCCACTGTGCCCTGTTAGGCTAATATTGTCTTGTTCTCCCTGTCAGTGGTCAGTGTATATTCGTGCTGCAGTCCGTAAAGAGAAAGGCCTTCCTATCCTGGTAGAGTTACTGAGGATAGACAACGACAAGGTGGTGTGTGCTGTGGCCACCGCTCTTCGAAATATGGCCTTGGACATCAGGAACAAGGAGCTCATCGGTGAGTAGAGCATGTTATATGATGATCATACTGAGATGGTGAGGCATCTGTCCAGCTGTGAGAGGAAACAAGTGTATGGATCACTGGCATTTATAATCTTAGTCCTATACGTTCCCTCTTCCAACTGAAGCTTTATCAGGAAGTCACATTTTGTCACACAGCGTGCCCCCGCTTTGGTATTTATCAGTGTGTGTGGGGTAGTCCAACAGATGTCACCACTGGAGTTCCCAAGGTTTTATAAATCATGAGCAGAGTGACTTTATATTCCTGACATTTTAATGTGATTTCTGTGTCACCTCATTGCATTACAGTGTCTTGGAAATGCAAATCAGTCATTCAGACGACATATACTGTATGTTTGATGGACTACCAGTTTGTTTAATGCACATGCCGTTATTGGGAAAATGATAAGTTTTCTTGAGGAGAAGAACATAAGACATAATGTACACTGATATTTCATATTAGATTCAACGTGTGTGTAATAATTGGGAAACAGTCAGTTCAACCAAAATATGCTCCTTGTTGAATATTTTTGAGATGCTGGAAATGCAGACTCATTGGTCGACCCAAATCAAATCTCCAACATATGTTCCAAACCAGTGTTTGGGAATAAATTTGTCTAGACCCTGTGGTGTGCAGACCTCATGTGGCTCACCAAGCTTTATTCAGTGTCTCACATGGCAGCCAATAATTAGTGCTATGGTGATGGAGCCAATACACACCAGTCATAAATACTACTGAGAACAACCGCTCTCCTTACACACAAGGTGGTAGTGTAGACTATCAACATGACCCAACCAACTAAAACTGCTAGTTTTGGTCACTTTTCTAAGCTCCACCATGGTGAATTTGCTGTTCTGGAGTAAAGAAGAACCTGAAATAGCAAATCCCCCACCAAGTTTTGACCTTAACTGTTTTTTCTTGAAGGTCATGGCATATTATATTTCATATAATGCTGTGACTTTCATTTAAATCTATTTTTGTTGTTGAAGGGGTAGGAATTGACACCAGGGCGCCAACACCATCCACTTGTGTAGGAGCATTAGCCTGCCTTTATTGCAGTTCATGCAAATTACTGTGATGTGCACACAAAATGAAAAATGAATTCAATTCTCATTAAAACAAAAGCAGGAACCAGCCAAATGGAAGCAAAGTAGTAAAAAATTCAAATTGATAATTTGCAAAATGGACTAGCAGACAGATAGTGTTTGTTCTGAAGTAAGAAAATGAAAGGTACATCAAATACCAAAAGAGCAAATGAGGAAAATGAACTAATTTTTATTTGTCCTCCAGAGATCCATTTTTTCAGCTAGGAATTTTTTGGCTGAGTTGCATATTGCACATTGTGTAATGGCAAATTAGTTGGCAGACTAATTGCTGGAGTGGATGTAGAGTTTTCAAAGTGGCTCTCCTGCTGATTGGGTCCTGTCATTTGAAAAAGTAGTGAAAATCAGTGGGCTAGTTTGGTTCAGTTTAGTTACAAATAGACAAAACAACTCAGCCAGGGATAAGGAAAAAGGACCAGGGAGAAGCTTAAATAAGAAAGACCAAATGAAAAACCAAATGCACAAATACTGTAAGCATGAAACTGTTTCCTTCTAAAGGTTCTCCTACTTAACTACGTACCTGGTTCATGTTGTCAATTTCCAGCATCTAAGCACTTACATTGACTTTTTACATTGACTGCACTGACCTTGTGCATTGACTCCGGGTGTTGAAAACAGATGCCAGGCCCTGCCCAAAACGACACTAGAGTGAGAACCGACTCCACAATCCACTCACCTGATATTAGACACATGCGCTGCTCTGTCAGATGCAGTGTCTGCTCACTGTTTGTAAAATGTATAGTCCTGAAGCCCTCTTCATGTCTAATTACATTCTGTTGTAGCAATTCTTCGGTGGTCTGTTCCTGTCATATTGTGCTCACCTGAAAAGTCAAGAGCTCGTGTTCGAGTAGTGTAACCCTTGATTCAAGAGCCTGTAGCCAGTTACTCTGATTAGAATTAACACCAGACAAATAGTCATAGTCTTCTTTATATTAGGAGGTCTTCAGTCCTGTAGTGACTTATGAGACTTCTGCAACATTTAGTCCAATTAAATAAATTATTAAATCCTAAATTATACAGCAATAATCACTGGGACTTGACCATATAAACTAAATCTACATTGACTTTGAGCTGTAATAGTGTCATGGTTGTGGAGAATATGCATCCAATACTTGTTTCTTACTCATTTTTGCATGCTGATTCCAAAAATAATGCTTGTTTTGCTCTGGTACATTGCATTTCTTCACAAAAGATAATGCGGTTTGTGTAGCAGATTTGCTTTCAACAACTATTTGTAAGGTCATGGATCCTTTGTGTATTTGTGTTGATTAATTAGATTATTTGTGTAGTTTTGTTTTTTTTAATGTGTTAACTAATGTAATGTAAATTGTTGTTTGTGGTTGTGTCATGGATTTCTTGCCAATTTTCATAACTTTGTTTTTAATTGACATACAGAACACAATGTCCATTTTGTTTGTTGTGAAGTTAATGATTGCTTATTTGGTTCGTTATGTTTTTTTTCTATGTTTTTAAGTAGTTTCTTAATTTTTGTTTATTTTGGTAATTTAGTTGTTCACAACAATACATCAAAATGAACTGAAGTTAAATCTTTTTTAGCATACAATTAAGAGTAGATATTATGTCAGTTTATTTTTAACCCTAATATTTTCGTTCCCTTTTTGTTGCTTATTTTGCTCATTTTATTTCATTTTAATGTATATTCCTCTCATTTTTTAAAATTAGTTAGCAAATTTTAGTTCATTTTGCTGCTTATTTGGTCTTTTTTAAATTATTTAGCTACTATTGTTTCATTTTGTTGCTTATTTGGTTTCTTTCTAAATTATTTAGATACCTTTGGTTCATTTTGTTGTTTATTTTGTTGCTTATTTTGCTAATTTTTTTTCTTGTTTTGCTCATTATTGATCATTTCTTGGTTATTTTTTTTTCTTGTAACATATTATGAAATGTTTGGTTCATTTTGTTGCATACTTTGTTCATTTTTTTGTAGATTTATTTCATTTGCTTGATTGTCTATTTTGTCACTTATTCGTTCTCTTTGTTGTTTACTTAGTTATTTTATGTTGTTCCTCATTTGTTGTTTTCATAAACCTGAACAAAGACAGCATGATTTGGTCCATTAACATTTCACCAGAAACACAGGAAATGACATTTAGTGTTTGATGTGCAAAGCTATAAATTTCCAGAAGTATCCAGTGATGCTCTTGTTCACAAATACACGCACCAGTCAATTGTGAATGGTTTTAACTTTCTATTTATTCATATAAATAGGAAGTGATGGCCAGAATATTGCCATTTCATTGTGGTCTCATTAGCAGTGGCCTAGATTTAAGGTCTTACACCCGCTTACGCATGCTGCCATTTGAATAAAATCAACAAACTAGATTGTGCACATACTGACTTGATTTAATCAGTTTTTCTGTTTGACCTTTTACAATGAGACCGGCATATGTTTTGCCCAGGAAATCATTAAAATGTTCTAGAATTGATTAAAATATTAGAGGTAATGGGTCCATTTATACTTTTAGTCATTCATGGCCATTAGCCTGCCCAGCAGTGAATGATAAAAAGGAGCGTTGTGGAAAGAGAGAAAGACGCGATTAAATGTGTGTTGTACAGCGAAAGGCAAAACGCAGAGGCAGACTGAATAATGAAATTACTTGCAAAGTCACAGGGAAAATCAATTGAAATAAGTTTGACCTTTTCATTTGAATATGCAGTTAACTTATTTAGTTGTCGGGACACAGAGTATAAGTCCTGCGTGTGATTGTCGACCACTGTTCATTTTGACACTTTGGAGACTGACTGAGGGAGGAACATCGAGGCAAAATTAAGATTGATAACACAGGAAGAGAAAATAGGACATTTCGGATCATCATTCTTTTGTTACATCTGTGGTTGTCCTCAGAGAAGTGTTGGCAGATTGGTTTAACTGTGACACAAGCGGATACGTTCAAACTTCTAAGTTGTTTTCAGCATCAATGTATGTGTTTCATTCGGTATAGGGTGGTACAGGCGCCTAACAAAGTACAACCTCAATTCTCTGCAGGTCTGTCAAGTTTTCCGCACTGGTCCTGAATCTGTCCAGCCTGTTAAGCCTGCCGCACATAGAGAAATGCGACTCACCTCGTCTCAACTCAACTGGAAATTGGCTTGATGTGCGGAGGTTCCCGACCCAGATTTTTCAGTCTTGACGACGTCTCAACAGAAATCGTGTCGATTCAACATGTTGAATCGGCAGGACTCAGTCTCAGCAATGTGCGGCGGTCACGACTCCGACTCAGCGACTTTTATCAATGGTGGACATGTGTGTCACAACCGGTCACAACACAATCAATGATTACTGTCAATAGATGGCGCCAGTTCCCAGGCGTGGTGTCAATCTGCAGCTGTGTGCTAGGTTCCTCCAATCATGACTGATCCCAACTCAAGTCGATGAGTTGGTTTGGGATCAGTCGTGTTTCTCTATGTGCGGCCGGCTTTACTGATACAACGACTGTATAAAAATGATTTTGTCTCGTCCAGGGCTCAGATGCACCAGTGTTCAGTTTAAGTTGTGTGCTGTGAGCACTACGCACTGAGATACAGCTAGTTACCTTGAAAGTTTGCTTTCTATTATGAACCATGGTATGCAACATCTCTTCGTTTCTTCCTGTAAACTGGTGATCATCAGTCAATTTTGGCTAATGAAACCTCTTCTCAGATGCTCCTTTAGTACTAAATCATGTTTAAAATTATTTTCACATCAGCTATTTCAAATCACATTGCTTTTGTATGATTTTAAAACTCTTTTTTGATCTTTTTTGACCCATTTTTTGCAGTTTGAGCAATGAAATATGTTGTGTCTGTACTATTTACAATGAAATTCAAGTCAAAATAAACTTGTATAGTTCTACATTATATTTTTTTTAATTTCCATTGTCCACCTGGCTGAACATTTTTCTGGAATTGTAGTAAATTCAGCCGCATTAGAATTAGTATTCAAATCCATAATTTGGCTAAAAAATTAAAAGATTCAAGTGAAACTTTGATGTCAGTTTGGTCTCGCAGCACCTGACAAAACATTGCATCTATCAGTATCTGCAGTCCATCCAAAATTATTTATACCCCTAACAGTTTTACAATTTTGTGAATCATTTTTGTGAGAAACACAAGGAAGGATATACAGTACCGAGGTTTCAACAGGCTGTAAAGAACTGCAAAAGACATTTCATGGAATGCAATCATTTTTTGTGCTTTATTTGGAAAATTTACCAAAAAAGGCAGAATGATCCATACCTTTGCTTAGGAATCAATTGCAAAGTCTGCGAATACCCACAGGCTCCACATGATTCCTGTCCTTAATTACATGATGACTCTACAGAATTTTAACCCACTCCTCTTGTGCGAAGACCTCCGTATTGTTGAGTTAGGACCATAGAATTGTTGACCAAAAACTTTTGCAAACACTAAACAACTTTTTTATGCGTGTGGGTTCAAAGATTGAAGTTTCCAAGGTGGCATCCAGGCAGACCCACATCGTGCAACATGTTTTTGATTTTATGATTGTCTTGCATGAAATGGCTTTTGCAGTTCTTCCTTACAGCCTATTGTGTCTTCAATCAAATTCAGTTTCTCACAAAAACACAGAATTATAAAACTGGCAGGCGTATGCATAATTTTGGGCTTGACTGTATACCTATGTTTGTATAAATCAGCTTAATAAGCTTTAAGTCAGCTTTTCATTCAGCATTTCACCATGGTAAACTGGGCATATTGCATATGGCTGAGTATGTCTGCCCATTGTGTTTTTACTGTATGTATCATTGTCTTTGTTTTCCAGACAGCTAGAGCTTGTAATTCTGTGCAAATGTAGGCAAGATTATTGATTTTCAGAGTTAAAATCATCCAATAAACCTAACAGCACAGTGCTAATGTTGGCTCTGTGTATCCAATAGACATTACAGAAACAGCTGCATAAAAATTGATTGAATTGGACAGAAAACAACAGGCAGAGTTAATGAAATAGAGTGGCACTGAAAAGCAAGAGACAGGCTAAGAGGTGTTGCGAGAGACTGAGCGAAGGGATCAGTCAGGGTTCAGCCTTTGCTCTTGGCAAGGTGTGACTTGATATGTGTCGACAGGAAAGAGGCAGAGGTCAGGCGGTCCTATGAGACAGGCCCCATTTGGCTGATTTTCACAGGCTTTATCTACCACAGTGACTCATACCATAACTGAAGCCCCCTTTCCTCCTGCGCTCATGCAACAAACAGATTTCACAGGCAGGTGTGTTTGTGTTTGTTTCATCAAAGTTCCACAGAATTACAATGCAAGTGTCTCTTTGCATGACTAATGTAGACAAAATCACCTCAAAAGCCATATCTTGGTCTGTTAATACTCATGTGATAGTACGGCATAAGCTATTAGTGCTGGTAAGTTTAGCAGCATCACCGTGGGGGAAGAGTAGTTTGCATGAGAGCTCAGCAGAGTGAGTTTAGAAGGGAATCATCTTTGGCACGATGATTTGTGTGCAGAAGTGTAAAAGCTTCTAGAAAATCCATGTGCTGGACATGACTGATTGGCAGCGAGTGGCAAGATATGGCTAAAAATGTTATTACAGTCAACAGTTTTATATTGGATAATGCTGATAATTATTGTGATAAATGTCGACTTCTAGTCGCTTCAGTTTAAAGGAGACACATTACACCTCTTTTTATTAAGCTAATTTAGTTTTTGCATGTTCCTGGGGTGTATTTTAATTTTCAGCTCAAGATACCTACACCAAAGGTCATTCATTCTGCTGTGTCTATGGTCTCCTGGTTTTCAGCAATGTATCAAATGGGCTGTTTCAGGGAATTTGCTTCACATGCAAATGAGACCCTTTTCCTGTCTGTGCAATGGATTCCACCATGTACACTTCCTGGCACATTATCCCAGGATGCTGGGATGGTTTTGGTCATTTTAGTCGGTTTCATGGGTCTGGAGCACTAGGTCCAGTTATCTGAAAAGGTGCTGTTTGTCCTTCTCTGAGTGAGAATTGTGTTTTTTTTAGAGCCCCGAGATTATTTTTTCAAATATATTTTATTCGAAGCATTTCTACAATGTTCTCAGTACTGTACACAGAGTGAGATTGCTTCCAGTTTTAACAAACAATACAAAACTAAAATATATCAGCATGACATAAAAACAGATAGAAGAGTAGAAAAAGAGAGAGAGTAGGAAGACAAAAATTAAATAAAGCAAGACTAGAAAGGAGCATAGTTTCTTGATCATCATGATGTGAAGATGGTGTAGAGGGAAGGGTCCGATGTCCCTGTCTTTAGTTATATAAAAAGGATGTATTACAAAGAACAATATCATACATGCATCTTGTCTGCATGGAGAGAGCCTCTTCCGTTTGTTTGTGAGCATCCCTGCCAGTTTCCACAGAACATACACTTTTAAAGTTTCTGTTGGTTACAGTGCATCTCAACTATTATCAGCCTCTCTTTCTTCATACCGCTGAACTAATTCTAAAGGTAAAAATATAACAGATCAGATACTACAGGAGATTAATGGCGACCAGATCTTTAAGAAGTATTTAAGTTTATCATTTCAGGGTTTTTTTTGTAGTTATGTGTCCATAAGAGACAAGATGTTGTGCCCCAAGATAGCAGAAGTATGGCCAGAGGTATTAAAAACCGTTTCCACCATAACTGCTCTAAAATGCAGACTATACTATTAATAGGAAAAGACATGGAACCTTACACTTCACCACAGAATGACCTTTAGAGACTGATTTGTGCTGCTTAGTGACAATTGATGGAACCAGGTGGTGTTTGTAGGTTTTGTAAAATAAGAGAAAAAATTTAAAAAAAAGAAAAATGTTGCAAAAGATAACAAACGTAAAAGTTGCAAAAAGTCAAGTATGCACTAGGTCAATGATGGAAAAAGTAAGGCAAAAGTGCACCTGTATACTTTTTTTGTGATTTGCTGGTTAGCTTGACAAATCAAAGATGAGACTGGCATGCAGAATTTAGTAAAAGATGCAAATTAATGTTACTGATGCAAGAAAGACAGAAAAGATGCACAAGAAAAATAAATATGTAGAAGAAAAATGCCAAAAATGTCATAAAAGACATTACTTAAAACACACAAAAAGACAGAAGCAACACAAATGGATGCAAAAACACTTAAAAGATGAATAGAACCTAAAACATATGTATTAAGTTAAAAACAGTATCTTGTCTTGTTAAATGCACCTGTTGTCTGATTTACTTTAAACTTGCCACGGTTATTCACCACTATATTTCTATCTTGTTGACTTTTGGTACAGGTGGTGGTACTGCTTTTCCATAGTGTGGAACTGCTGATTGTACTGAACAAATTAAATTGAAACTTAATATAGTTGTTGATCATGATAATTTCCAAAAATCTCCAAAATTAACACCTACTGACTTTTGAGACCTGTAGTGCAACTGTTTTTGGGACACAGTGCTTTGAACAGAAAAAGACTGATTCTGATTTCTGATTTGGTGGCTGCATGAATTTGAAATGATTCTTCACTATTGCAAGACAGGGATGTTTTCAGATCTGGGATATTGCCAGGATTGATTGATTGATGGATTGATTGATTGATTGATCTGGATCACTCCAAAATTTGATCAGTTGTTTTCTATGCCCACCTCTCCTATTTAATTTGAATCTGTGTATTGATTTTTGAGAAACAAACTAATAGCAATGAAAACACGGCAAGAATGCTAGTTATTCTATCGCAGCAAGGAAGGAAAAGCAAGAGAGGCACAAGCATAGTAAAGAGCAGATGAAAAGAGGACGGACAGACTGGCTGTAGAGAGCAAATGTAGAGAACAGTGAGAACGAGAGGGGATTGGCAGCTACAGACCCATCCACATACAGTATGTATGCTTATATCCCAATCCCTCTGTAATGTGATTTAGTGGCATATTGATGTCACTGAGAATCATTCTACTCATCCGTCAGTGTTTTTGTCTCTTCCCTGATTTCACCTCCTTTATAGGTTTCGATTTGCATAATGTACTGTACGCCTGTGTAGCAATAAATGAGTCCCATCCACTGCTACGCCGTCTGTCAGTGCAATTCTTCCACATTTACTTACAGATGGTAATTTGACACACATGAATTGGGAACAGCACTTGATACAGTTTTCCGTTTGTTTGTGTGTTTTTTATTCTTTCAAATTTAGCATCTATTTACTAAAGGTTGTGCATGAAGCAAAACGGAAGAAAAATCAAGCAAAAATCTGTGTATATTTGTTTTTCTTTTTCATAGTGACTCACTGTAAATTTCTAGATTTTGCCTAATGTAAAGGGTGTATGATGCAAACTTGAATCAAAAATGGATTTATTAGAACTGTTGACTTGTGTGATTGAAGGGCACATACAGTATTATGACCTAAAAAAACAATTAAAATATCAACAAAAATAAGATTGAGGATTCAATAACTTTTATTGCCATGTGTAAACGCATAGCAGTTCAAGTATAAAGGTAAAGGAGTTAATAGAATCAGGGAACTATGTGCAGGGAAAGCTTACAGCACCTGGAATTCCCAGGCGGTTTCACATTCACGTACTAACGAGGCCCAATTAAAGGTGGCAGAGGAAGGGCTTGATCCCACCCTCTGGCCGTCTGACTAAAAACCCAGTGACCAGTCAGCTGAGCTATCGTTCATGAAAGCGCAACACTTACCCAAAAAATGAATGAATGACCAAATAACGAAATGAACAAAATAAACAAAATTGAACAAAATTAACGAAATATGCAATAAAACAGTAACAAAATTAGCAAAATGGCTGAAAATAATCAAGTAATTTAACAAAAATGTACAAAAATAACCAGTAAATCTTCCACTAAGCAAAGGTTTTTACATTTCATTTTCATTAGTCGGTTTAATGATAACAATTGCTGCACACTTTACATTGTTATTATCTGTAGAATAAAGAATGAAATGAAAATGAAATATATGAGGGTACAATAAATTTAAATCAGTCACTACATGACTAGTTATTAAGGAAGTACTTTTTTACTCTTACTCAAGTATTTATTTTTACAAGTACCCCTACATGTACTTCTACTCGAGTCATTATATTGTAAAACAACAATACTTCTACAAAACTAAAGTTTCAGTATTAGATTGACTTTTATAATGGTTAGTTGCTGCATTATGGATTCCCACAATCGTTCACATGACTGCTCGAAAACGAAAGCTGGACAGCCGATGTTTTTTTAGTTTTTCAGCTTGTAAATGTCATCAAGGAGCAGTGATGTCGGAGCTAACAACATGGTGCAGAATGGCCTAAAACTCCTAATATATAATAACCATGATTAGTCTTAAATTATGTTTGATTTTCACTTGAAGCTGTTATGACAAAGTGCATGCAGCAGAGAGACGGAGAAGCAACATAGCCTGGTAAACACAGTGGTCTGATATTCCGCTTTAAATATTTGTACCCAGCTGATTGTAAATTGCACATGTGCCTCAAGAGGCTTGTAATTTTTAAATTGCTCTGATGTGTAAACACTAATGCCACAAACAAGATATGTGAAAGTGTCTGGGAACATTAGCATCGCTACTGTAGCTCTGTGTGCTCATACTGATCAATTCCTCTGGCGACTTATTTTCTGAACATACTGCTCTTTTGCCTCCTCATTTAATTTCTGTCAATAGCAGATGTCAAGTATTAACTTGTCGCCGTTCATTCTGTTTGTTTTTTTTTTCTTTCTTTTATATCCCTGCTCGTCGATGCCTTTTTTTTTTTTTTACAATTCTACGGACAACACATGATAGTAATGTCCCACAATGCTTTGCGAATTCCCAAGCTCTTTTGGGAAATCAAACTGTTGTTATTGATTTCAGTGATATTTTTATGATACAATACATGCAAGAAGGTTTACCTTTACTTCAAGACATCAGTAAAATCCAAACAGTCAGCCTCAAAACACCACTAGTTTTCTGAATTTAGAGTGCAGGACTGGACCTCTCACATCAAACAGAGCTGTCCATGGTTTAAACTTGAAAGCGCATCGAGACTTCGTCTTTCATGTGAATCACAGGCTGCTTGTTTTTGTGGATGCTGAGGTTTGATCTGGACATCCCTGTGCTGGATCAATGTGAGAGGCTCCACAGTTCTGTTTGCCTCACATGGAATAAAAGAACCATCAGAACACTGATACTGAGTATGACATATTTACACTTTAAGTCAGCATTTTAAGTATTTTCACGGTGCATTTTCTCACATTAGATTTGTACCATTTCTTGCCTTTTTAATGTGCGTTAGAGTAGTGGCGCTAATATGGCTACTGACTCCATACCCACCCTTCTTATTGCACAACACAACTGATGGTCTAAAGTACATTGAACATGGGCCCAATTAACAGTGAAAAAGATGTGTCCAAACCTTTGACTAGTGACAATGAAAAGACAACAATAGTAACAGATGTAATGTACCACTAATTACAAAGAAATGCACCCCAGCTTTTTGCATTTTCATCTTCTCATTTTTGTCCCTCCTATCTCTTGCCAGTCTATTTCTTTGTCCTGTGTTTCCACACAATGCCCCCTATTGGCCAGGTCCTTCCGCTGACTCCCCTCCCCCGCGCCCACCCTCTACTCTGCAACTTTAACATCACACTTTTTTCCTACCTCTCATTCAGTTCCTTTATCTTTTTCTTCTCTCTATAAATCCATGTTCACGCCTCACATTTTGTCTCCTGCCCATGTTGTTTCAGACACAAACGTATATTTCAGCAGGTATGAGGGAATTCATCCCACTCAGTATTACAAAAATGTGCAAACCCCCCCTCCCCCAGCTTCATAAAGTTACACAGAAAAGGCACTGAAGGATACATTTATATTCATATTTATATATTCAGCAGAACATAGAAACTAAAGTGTTTGATTGATTTTCAGATTTTCCAGGGAGATGCCAGAATAAAAAAGTGCCCCCTGCAGTGCTCTAATGAAACCCACACCCTTGGTTTCAGACATGAGCTCATAATCTCAGCCTCTCGCTCTTTGTGTCTCGCACTGATGACATCAGTGCTAGGGAGTGTTACCATGGAAACCACAAGAGTGCACCATCGGGATGCCACTAATTGCATTATTCCAAATGTGTGCATACAAGGGAGCACGTGTACATTAGAAATTAGACACTGTCGGTAAAATTTTGACTTCTTCTTTAAGCCTTTGATCTGTCTAGTTTTTCTCGCAATCACAGTTTTTTCCATGCACAAACACACACCGTGTGCAAACACACAGTGTTACACTGCAAGACGGCGCTAAGCAGAAGACAAAAACACTGCACGCTTGTTCTGCTTGCAGATTTCCAGCCAAAACAAATGTTTTTAGAACACCCCAGAATGTCCACTTTGTGTATTTCTCATCCCCACCAACTTTTACATATTTTGTTGTCAACAGAATCCACAGTGGAGAGAGTAAATCACTTTGCAAAGCTAGTGGGCCAGAGCCAGTGTAGCTGCGTCCACTGACTCACACTAAGTTGACACACACACCCACTTCTTTGTCCCTGTTGCGGCGGTACTTTATGAAATTTCTGCATCGCCTTTGGGATGAATCTCTTGTGTGCAAGGGTCTGGCATGTCTTTTATCAGTACACTTTGTTCTCCCTGGCATTCTCCATCCTTTGCTCCACTGTGCCAGACAGAGAGCATGACAGGCAGAGAAATAGGAGAGAACAATAAAGAGAAATACAGAGGGAGGGAGTGCTGTCATATACCAAGTCCATTTTTTTGGGGGGGTCTCACAGCTGTCTGTCTTTAAGCTTATGTACAGTATGTTCAGATAAATTTTGGAGGTTTTAGGACTTGTGTTTTTTCCTCAGAAATCAAACATCACAGCTCTAATTCCAAAAAAAATCAACCAGGTGGAAAAGTACACATTAAAAAATAATCCAATAACATAAAATAAGTTAAAATGATTCATAAAAGATGTGATTTGATCAAGTTGCAAAATCTGTGACTGAATCAAATGTGGAAATGTCCAAACCTGCAGTACCTACAGTGTGCTGACTCCCTAAAGAGTCCCATGTCAAAATATCACACTTTAGAGCATAAATTAATGTGTTGAAAGCCTGCTACAAAAAAGTTTATCTCCGCTGCTGTAAAGGGAGTGAACTTTGCCCATATGGATGATTCAAAGCCAGATATATGTGATATTTGTATCTGATATTTGTGTGTAGCTAAGGGCACGGGCACTTTGACTGACCAGTGCATTCAAATGAGAGGCTTCAGCTTCACTCCCACTCTACATTTAAGTCCATTTTGGACCAGTGAATAGACTGTAGTCACAGTAGGGCGATGCTGAAATGCTCCTTGTTTGAGCTTCCAAATGGCTCTTCGAAAACGTGTGAGTGATGTCACAGAGGGTTTGTCCATCTTTTATATGAAGTCTATGGATTTGAAGCCATCATTGTGAAAAGTGATTTTAAACATAATTTGGCAACAAAGGAACATCCAAGGTTAGGTGTAGTCCTTCAGGAGCAAAGGTAGCCATTTTTGTTTTTTGTTTTTATTAAATGTGTGATAATCTTATTGAAATGCTTAAAACTATGTACTTCTTCTAACTGATGCCTGGCTGATCTTTCGTGGGAAATGTTGCAGACCCAGAATTGAGGAGTGGCAGTATATTCTCACATTAAAGAAGCTAACTGGATGAAAGACCACAAATGTGGTATAATGTTTACAATGATATGTAAATCAAATGAATTGTCATACAACCACATTGTTTTAATTTGCAATTGCCATTTGTAATCACAAATATTAGACTTACAGTGTGAGGGTGAATTTTAGACATTTTTGCACTTGTGTGTTTCTGCTCAGAAGTCAGAAGGGTTTGATTTTTCATTAACTGTTGTACAAATCTCACTCGTTAGTCTTTTCATTGTTCTGTTGCAATGATTGCTTGTTGCATGGTTTCCAATTATTTCCCCAAACAACTGGATGAAATTAACACAGGTGTCATGTGTTTAGTTCTGTCATTATTTTCACTTCATCTGCAGTGCTTTAATAGCACCTGACATGAGAATGAGAGCAAAAACTATTAATTATTAGTTTCAAGTCATTCATGTAGTGAGATTTTTCTTTTCCATACCATGCTAGGAGTTAGGCCAGAGTTTGAGGTAGATTTATCAGCATTCAGTACGATTCTGGAGGAGGGAAAAACTTTCTGGGGTGTTTGGCTAGTTTATACCTCTTTAAATTAACCACTGTCGTCTTGGGTGGCGCTCTGCACAATGCCTTTGCAAAATAGTGTCAGGAAAGAAATTGTTTTGGTGGAACATTTGCTGGGGCATTAAAATGACTAAGTCTGTGCAAAAATGTCACATTAAAGATGCCTGTGACTTGCCATTTTCAGTGCGTAGTTGCAGTTTTGAGGCTGGCTGCAGTTTTTCAAAAATACTAGCACTGTAACAGAAGGCAGGAGAATGCTGACCAAAAAAAATGCACACTATCAGGATTATTCTAACAAACTTCACACTGCGATCCAGACTACTCCACTTTTAATGGTACTTGTCAATATCAGTCATTTGTCAAATCTCAGCGGTGTAGTATTGTTCTCTGCAGAGCCTAACAGGAAACAGACATGTAATCTTTGCTAATGTCTTTAATGCCAATAAAAGACTACTCCAATCATTGGCTGTAATTAACAGTCAGTCCACATGCACATCTGCATGTCAACACGATGGCTTAAAAGTATCTGAATCAATTTACTTATGATGGTTAATGACCACTTTAAGATCTCCATCCTATCAACCTTCAGGACAAGCTGGCATTACAGCTTTTTTCAAGAGAAGACACAATAAGCCAGATTGTAGTTTCGAGTGTGCCTGCGTGAGCTTCTCAGTGTCACAGGTCACGAGGCATAAACAACCTGACAGAATGTATGATGACAGCACTACTTGCGTACTTTGCAACTGATCGGCTGTTCTGTATCTGAATATGAATGTATATAGACTTTAAAATTACTTTTCCATAAACTAGGAAGGTTATTCTCTAATAGTTGATTGTTGACAGAATGGCAGGATGTACAGTAATTTTTGCCGCCGTGACAAGGTTGTGATGTCAACAAATACAGACTGGGGGCGAGTTCAAAATGCCCTGCTACTACCATCTGCTGTTTTCAGTAGCAGTAAGTTACATGTGAACATTAACCATCACTATACTATAAGCAGTATACCATGTCATGTGTCAGCTGTTTGGAGATGTTTATGTGGTTGTACATAAATTTAATTGTTTATATTAGATGCTGGTATTTGTCTCACTTTAGCCTCAGCTGCACCTTAGCTTGTGTGAACATGTCAAACTGGAAGAACATGATATTTCATCTGTATGAATATATTTCACACTTTACCCGTTGTATGCATTAATCAATTTGTCAATCAATCGTTTATGTGTCATGTACATTAAAAGTACAGTGCAATGAAATCCTCAGAAAAGATTAAATAAATGAGGCATGAAGAAATAAATTACATTATGAAAATAAACATTTCAATAAAACATTCTGAAAAATAAGAGTCACCCCATACGTAACCCCTAGGTACTGCAATCTGACAGTCCAGGGAAAAAAACAGTTTTTGAGGTGGTTGGTTCGTGTCCTGATGCTCTGCAAACTTACCTGCCTGAAGGAAGGTACGTAAGCGAACCAGATGTGTGCCGGATGGTAAGAGTCCAGTAAGATGCATAATCCCTTCTTCTTGCAGTGGGAGATATACATGTCTGTTACCTGTGGCAGTGGTGATCCAGTGATTTTTGACGTGGGATTAAATGTCCTTTTTATAAGTTTGTGGTCTTGTGCTGTAATGTTGCCAAACCTCAGTGCTCCCTGTGACTCAATATATATACATATGGCTCATAACAGACTAAATTGTTGTATGCATGTGCCGTCTCCTGTTTAATCTGCTCAGAGGACGGTTTCTTAGGTACATTAAGCTGAACTGCTGTTCATCTTTCGTGCCACTCACTTTCAAATCTCGCTTGCTCAAAAAATCCCTCAGTATATCCACCAGCCACCTCTTAAAATCATCCAGGGTATAATCACGGTATTCTGAATAGGACAATTCAGTCGTATTCATAAAACATTTAAAAATGGTCATGACCACATTTGGGTCCAATGTTTATCCCCCTTGAACACTGGCCCAACCATAATGCAACGCATGTCCAAGACTACGATACGGATTATACTGTAACTTGAAAATTGCCATGGATATTGACTACTACAAAATCTCCATGCTGTCAACTTTTACATGACTTAAAATTCTGCTGTTCAGTGGCTGCTTTTTCAGTGGATTACTTGCAATAACAAACAGTGGAAGAACTTCTAGTTAAAATATTGTTAATCTATAGATATTATCATGATAAATATTTTATATTACTTAAAGGAGATATGTCTTGCATTTTCTGGCATAATATTTAAAGTTTATGGACCATTAAGATGATATAAATGTGGTATTGCACTTCAAAATCCCTCTCAGGGCTTTTTTTTTTTTTGCTGATTTATTTTACCTTATCTGAAATTTGCCTGAAAAAAATCCCATTTTGGTCCCTACCTTCCTCTCATTCTGATTGGTTGTTTTGTGTCTGAGTGATAGCACTATTAGACCATTCAGAGTTCATGGGGTGTGGCTTATGCAAATACAACAAGACAATTGACTAGTGTTAAGTGAACCATGCTGAGAGCTGACTTGAGTCCATGTGGGCAGTGCCTACACCTCAGATTGAGGTGACTGAAGATATAATGTCATCTGAGGCAGAAGGCAAAATGCAGGATTTCAGACAGATTCAGCTGAACCGCATCAGAAAAGCTGAAAAAGATTTTTCCTTGAACTGACTGTTTGATACTGCAACATAATTTTATGGCCCAGGAACATGTTTTATCATCTTAAAAAACACAGAAACTTTATTTTTCATGATATGTCTCCTTTAATTCTGATTCCTCTCACAATAAATGTCCACTCATATACACTGGCATTTACTGTGATCGTTAAATGCTGGATTTTGGTTACACATAAAGTAACCAGACTCTTATTTGTGGTTTCACATTATTCATAAAAGACTGAACAAGATGAGTAAAGGCTGGTGACAACGTAAAAGATGCATAAATAAATCAAGAAAAAGGAAACCAACGTAGAAAGCACTACAAGATGAAAACAAAAGGCACAACTGAGAATTACAAAAAAGTTGCAACAATATCAAAGGTCAAAGATGCAGCTACAAAATACATAACAGGTGAAAATAACAGAAGAAAACATGCAAGAGATTAAAAATAACATAACAGATGCTAAATAGCTGAAAATGATGTAAAAGATGCAAAAGAAAAAGTGTAAAACTAATCAATATATATCATGTAAAAAAATAAGATCCAAAGTGATCGTTGTGTCATGTGCTATCGTTGGCATGTGACTGTAGAGTGTATGATTCTATACATCATCCCAAGCAGGTGTATTTTTTTCCCTGTGTCACATGTGGATCCACAGGTTCCACACACGGGGGGGGGATAAAAAAAAAACCTCTCCCTGCCTTTGCTCTTCTTCTCTCTGCCTGTGTCACTTTCTGTGTGTCTCCCCCTCCTCTGCAGTTCACGCTGCAAACCTGTCACCCGGAGACATCAAAGAAAGACGCATTGGGGCGAGATATAACTGGTGTGAAAAGCACCAAACACAGAAAGGCAGGGTATTTTATAACGGCAAAGTGACAGTGTGCCACTTTCCAATTTACATTCATTTCTAACCTCTTTAAACTTCCCGTGTTTCATCTGCCTACATTCTCTGCTGCATTTCATTTATGGGTTTATTTATTTGCTTCTTCACTGTAAGTTTAGGAGCATGCACCTAACTTTGTGCCGGGGATCCAGGCTGTCTTTCGAGGTGGTTTTGGTCTCTTTTAGCTGGATGAGGACATGAAGATGATGGTAATTAGTGCAGGGTTTGCATGTTTATATTTTCATTACTTTGTGGCAGCTTTCTAAATGAGCCCCTAATCCTGAGTCCATTAGAATGCTGTATTTTCTTTATTGTCTGGATTACAGTGAAACAAAAATAAGCCAGTTTGATGCCAATTAAATTCATAGCCCTCCCTCTTGAATAACAGTCTTGATATTTTAAATGCTTTTAAGAATGTAGTTGCCTTGATGAGATGTGTGTGTTTAAAGGCATTCCTACAGAGAAGAAAATGCCACCACCTTGAATTGAATTTGGCGCACCCTGTCAACAGTGTGATGTACTGCTAATTAAATCTGATGCAGGAAAACTGGAAATGGGACATGCATGTTATCGCTCTATATTTTAATAGCAGGCATGAAACCGGCCGATCATAAGTGTAAAATGCAGGGGAGTTTTAGGGGAGGGTGTTGTTTCCCTCAATATTAGCTGCATGTGCAGCACAGACAGACAGGCACGTAGGTAGATACTGTAGATGGACGAACTGACAGACAGATGCATCATTTTGTTTCTTTTTTGCTTATTATATTAATCTTGCAATTTTCTTGGCTATTTTGTTCATTTTTTTATTATTTGTTCATCTTTGCTAATTTTGTTGCTTTTTTGTTTTTTTTTCATTTAATTTTATTTTGTTCATTTCTTAAATTATTTTTTATTCATTTTGTTGCTTATTTGATGATTTTTTTTTTTCTTTTTTGTTCATTTTATTTATTTTGTTCATTATATTGTTTATTTTGTTAGTTTTTTTATTATGTTTTGGTCATTTTGGTGCTTAGTTTATTCATTTTGATAATTTACTTGATTATTTTGTTCATTTGAATATATAGTTTTGTGATTTTAAACTACAACCTTTTACTCCTACTCATTGAGCTGTGGCCTAATTTGACGACAGTTCAAGTACACTTTCATCACAAAACAACAGAGTAAGAGTAAAAAGTATTCTACCAAAGAAGTACTTCTACAAATACATTTATTTGAAAGCTCTACTCAGGCTGTCGTGTCGTTGCAGGTATATCCATGTCACTGACCCAAAGAGCAAGAGCTGAAAATATGTCTCTGTGCTAATTTTGATCTATGGTAGACAGTGATTTGGTGTAACATTTTCAACCAAAAACATTTTGCCACATCCATATTGGCAACATATTTCTGGATTGTGCAGAGTTCTACAGTAGGTGTGCAAACTGAGAACAGTACTCAGACAGCACTGAGATAACCTCCAGTGACATGCTACTATCCTCTTTGCAGCTGTAAGTCTTGCCTCAAGCTACTTTTGATTTACAGTTAATTCCACAGAAGAAGAGTCGAATGAAGACTTATTCTCCCAAAACTATGAGAGAAAGTACAGTATTTGCAATATTGCCCCAAAATCTGTCAACCTTTGGGCACTGCAAACCGCATGAAAAAAGTGCCAATGTTTGTTTGTGAAAATATCACAGTATGGTTAATGGCTTAGATTTCTGGAAGACAGAGATACATTTGACATAGAGTATGGTGTAGCAATGAAATGTGACAGAATATTAATATGTTATTTGCAGAGTGCATTAACCACCAAAAACCTAGATGACATCCATCCACAGTCATGAGCAAATTCATTCTTTTTTCAACTATGCAAATTTTTAAAAGTGCACTTAAACTAATCAGCTTTACAATGCTGAACAGATAAATTGCCATATGTTTGAAAAGCAAAAATACTTATGAGAATCAAGCACAGCAAAAATCTTCTGTCCAGATCTTCAAGGGTTAAGTTGCAAAGGTTTATCATATATTCCGGATGAAAGTCACTCCGGTATGTTAGTCGCACAAGCCAAAAAATGCATAATGAAGAAGAAAAAAACATGTATTAGACGCTCTGCAGAACACGTCGCATCTGTCTGCGCTGCCGCGGGTGCACGCCTGAGCTGCACTGCAGCTTGTCTCCTCTAGCGGCTGTCAGTGTGACAAGCACCCTATAGTCGAATTTATTCAAAATATAAGTCGCTACGATGAATTTGTCGCTCCCCTCGCCAGACTATGCAAAAAACGTGACTTTTAATCAGGGAAATGCAGTATGTGGTTATACATTTCAGAAATACTACCAATTCTCTTACTTTTGGGACCAAGCAGTAAGATTCAAAATTCATTTTCTTGTCATTTTAAATGCAGAAGTGTACATTAAAAAAAACAAAAATGGGTTCCCCCAATATAATAAGTCTAAGTAGAAATCCCTCAGAGAGCACAGACCTCCACCAAGGCAGCTGATTTCCCCATATGACATTATTAGGTCCTGTGTCTACAGGGAAGGATTTTAGTGCCTGCGGTGCTCTCGGTGTTACTTCGTGGGCGCCACTACCCAGCGCTACTGCCCAGGGCTTCCCCCAGCGTTTCTTGTTGCTATGGTTATGTGCAGGTCACTTGTACTGTACTTTGGCAGACAGTGACTCCTGAAAGGCCCACATTTTGAAATGCTACTATATTTAGCTCGCAAAATAGTGGTTTAAGATTTTATCAGACAAGAATATGGTGGATCAAATTAAGATCTATGGTCAATTTATCAAGATGAAGCCTGTGTAGAGATTTGACCTGATGATTTCAGACATGCAGGGCGTTAGTGTCTGCATAAGTGAAGTGAGTGCGGGGGGAGGATACGCGAGATGAGTTCAGGAATACTCATGTAGTCACAGAGTAATCATATGACTAAGTTGGGGCTGCAGCTGCATCACTGTGGCACAAAAAATGTCCTTTTCAGATAGAAACATTTAAAACTGTAACAGATGTTCTGGATGTTCGCTTCCTTTATAAAATCATGGAAGTTGTCTGTCAGCTTCCCCTCCATCACAGTGCAGAGATGTTTACAGTGTGTTTTTCCTATGTCCCGCCCCTTCTAGATTTTGATTGCTTTGTGAGTGAGCAGTGATTCTCAATAACAGCTCTGTTCTAAAGACTGAGCATTGAGACCCAGCCCAGCACAAAAAACACTGTGTGGTGAGATGGTGATCTGGATCACCACCAAAACGTATTGCTTAAAAATAAATTTGTTCCTCGTCCCATTTAACATCTTTCCTGAAAATTGCATCAAAATCTGTCTATAACATTTAGAGTAATCATACTAACTAACTAACTAACTAACAGACAAACGCAGGCAGAAACAAAACCTCCTTGGTGGAGGTAAAAAGTGCACGTACGTATATATATGCATCAATGAAAAAGAAGAAAACAAAATGAACAGTTGAATTGTAAACATGGAAATACATTAAGTGAAGGGCTGAATTTCTTAAAACACTTCAGGTATTCATTGCTGCATGCAGTTGTAAATAATAATGAAATATGTAACTCTTTGTTTATTTTGTTGTTTATTTCCTTCATTTTCTTGTTTATTTTGTTCATTATAGCTCATTTTGTTCTTAATCTTACTTATTTTTGATACATTTATGAATTTATCCAGAAATTTGATGCAATAAGAATTCTCCAGAGCAAAGAAAATTATGTGTTTAGTGTTCAGAATTTTCATGACAAACCTACATCCATGTGTCTAACAATAACACATCTGTCAAATCAGCACTCTAGGTTGCCTGAATACTTCATCTTTGTGGAAAAAAACTCATCAACATGCGATAAAAAGGGGCATTTATGTTAAGTTAGTTCAGATCACCGACATAGACCCGTTCGTGAGGCAATTAGCTTCCACTGTATTGCTCACCTTCATTCAGTTCATACACAAAGAGCTTTGAAGACAAATATATCATAAACAGAGGGCTTTGATAGCAGTTTATGTACAGCAGCCCACCCTAGAGACCCAACCCAGTCACCAATAAGTGTGTATTAACTTTGTCTTTTATTCTCGGAGAGTCGGACGCCACAACCAATCACCATGTTTCATCTTTCTCCACATCTCCCTGAGACAATTACCTCCAATTTTACTTCAATAACACTCTCCTTTCTCCGTCAGTAAACAATCAAATCACTCCATTGTTGAGGGTAATTGGATCTCTTTAAATCAAATCAGCCATTATGGCCCTGATGAAGCACACCCTGCTCAGCGGGAGTTAGCCGCACATGAGGGAATGCAGCACAGGAATACATTACCAGCTGCCTCCCAGGTGTAGATGGCTGTATTGGAGGAGTTGTGTAATACAGGTTTATTAGACTGTGTGGGGATCAGCAAAGGGCTTGTTTCTCTCCTTGAGGACATGTTCCAGGTGTAGCTCACATTTCAGTGACAGAGATATAAAATGTAAGAGGAGAGCGAGAGCTTGCACTCCAGCACCGTTGAAGTGCAATCTGTGTCACAGTTGCACTTTTAAATAGGAGTCACCACCCACTCGTGAAGAATCGATCCTCATTTGCTCCTCAGCTCTCACTTCTCTTTGCTTCCCTACAAATGATCACTCTGAGGTCACAGGAGTAGCCGTTGATACAACCTTTGACTTTTTGTCGCATTTAACATGAGCATATTTAACAGACTATATGGACAGCTGTAAAATTCCAGAATAGTTTGATTATGATTGACGAGCTGTGTCCATTACATGCATTGAAGTAGGTTTTTGAAATACATGTACGCCACCAGTCAAACATTTAGATGCATCTTCTCCTTCAGTGGTTTTAGTTTGTTTTTATTTTTTTTTCAACATTGTACATTAATACTGAAGACATCCAAACCCAGAACATGTTTCATATTTCAGTCTGTCCAAAGTAGACACATTTAGCTTTGGTTACAACTTTGAATACTCATGATTCATGAGGTAGTGACGTGGAGCAGTTCTCAAATCAAATGTCAGGAGTTCATTTGTGCCCTTTCTTGACTTCTTAATGTGCATTAGACCATTAGTTCTCAACTGGTGGGTTGGGATCCAAAAGTCATGGACAAAAGGGGTTTAATCACTGTTGCCATGAAATCAGACTATTGCTTATTTATTGGTTTATCATTCAATTTTGGGTTGTTTTTCCTTGTTACTTTGTTCCCTTTTGTTTATTTTCCTTGATTATTTAGTTATCTTGGTTCATTTTATGCAGTTTGTTAGTCATTTCCATTCATTTTATTTATTATTCTGCTCATTACTACGTGTTTTGAATATTTCTTAATTTGTGCTTCATTTTTGTTAATTTTCTTAATGTTTTAGTCATTTTTGTTCATATTTTATTCTTCATTTAATTGTGTTTATTTTGTGATAAAACTTGGATAATGTTGTTAGTCATTGTTCATTTTGTTTAGCGGTTCATTTTTGCCTTGTCTTGAACATTTTCTTCCTTATAGCTTTTTTGTTTTTTAATAATTTAGCCATTTTTTTAATTTAAATGTTCTTCATTGAATGGGTTCTTTCATTTTGTGATAAATTTTGTTACTTTTATATATTGTTTTGGATTTTGTTTTATTATTTTGATCTGTTTCTCATTCATTTTCTAAATCTCTGTTCATTTTGTGCATCTTTTTGTTAATTTTCTTTCATTTTCTTTACTGTTGTTCATTTTTGTTCATTTCTTGAATGTTCAGATCATTTTTGTTCATTTGAATTGCTCTTCATTGAATTGTTGTGTTCACTTTGGTCTCATTTTTTGGATTATTTTGTAATCTGAATTTGAATGCAGTGATGGAAACAAGTGCATATTTGGTTCAGAATATATTCAGATGACATTTAATGGCTCACAAAAAAATACATTTCTCTGGTATTATCTGGCACAGTTGTCTTGTGCAGAGGAAGGGTGGATAACATATAAAATAAGTAAAAATAAACAGGTAGCTCGTGTTATTATTTTGCACTTTACATTAATGTTCAAATTGCAGCGGTGACACTGAAGCGCATAGTAGTCCAGTTTAGGGCCCAGAGTTACACAGGTGCATGATTTGAGGGAAGAAACTCTTCATCATCCTCTCAGTGTTAGTCCTTAGGCAGCGAAGATGCCGGTCTGATGGTAGTGAGAAGAGCGAGTGATCAGGGTGGGTGGGCTGTTTGAAGATCTTCTTAGCACTTAACAGAGTCAATAGCCCTCTTTGTACCACTGACAACAACAAATCAATCCAAGAAACACTCAGTTCAGTAACAAGAAAAGACAGCCAACCATTATTTTAAGAAATTAGTCAGTCAATCTGAAAAATATCAGCAACTTTGAATGTCTCCTCAAGTGCAGCTAAGACCATCAAACGCTGTGATGAAACTGTCTCATGAGGACTGTCCTAGGAAAGGAAGACCAAGACATACCTCTGTTGCAGAGGTAAAGTTTATTGGAATTACAAGCTTCAGATACTTTCTCGATTTAACTGGTTCTGCCCATGACACGGATTTGTACAGTAGTTGTAGTAGCACTAGTAGGACTATTTGCTCTGGACCGGCCCTTCCTCTGCACAAGACAAGTGATGGTCTAAAGCCCATTAAGACAAGAAATGGTACAAATTAACTCGCCTGTGATTTGAACTCTGTTTTGTATGATTACTTTGTGAATCTGATGAGAGAATGCAAAGCTGTCATCAAAGCTACATGTGGACAATCTACCGTATAAAACATGTTGATAAACACTTTCTTGTTTACTTCATAATTCAGTATTATTTATGTTGTGTCACAGTATGGTTGTGTGCAGTATTAAAGTGTTAAAATTAGTATTTATGTTTCAAAATACACTGCCTGGCCAAAAAAAAGGTCACCACCTGGATTTAACTAAGCAAATAGGTACAAGCCTCCCATTAGATAATTTCTGCATGGGTGATTATGTTTCATCTGGCAACAAGTGGTATAAGGATAGTGGTGAACCATCATCATGAAAGCATTTCCTTTCATGTGCCGTCGAAGATTTTGCATAGAGTCCGCCTCTCCCATCATCAATTCAAGATCTTGGCAAAAAATGAATGCAACTCTGGACATAAATAAATGTTGAGACATTGCAG